>APFE031685263.1:71517-86210 GCA_000404065.3 Pinus taeda | reverse complement strand
TAAGCAGTTTTACGGGTTGCTTGGTAAACCTTTTGCTTAGAATCTCCAGAGCAGTCACTTTTGATCCTTTTTGGACTCTCTAAAAGAAAAGGTGTAAGTGAGCATCTTGTCACTTCGTGCTCATTAAATATTCAAAGGTGATAGAGTCATATTTTCGTCCTTTTCTCGACTCTCGAAACATGAAAAGGTCAAGTTCAGTTCCTGTGTCTTAAAATTTATTTGGCCACGATAACATTACCTGGTTAGATCTTGTGTGCATTTAGTTTTGAGTAGGTTTTTATCGTTAGCTTGCTTAGGGTCCTTGTTTAATCATCCTGGCGGATCCATCAACTCCGTCTTCTGTCCCAAGTGACGAAGGATCTCCATCTTCTGTTGCCCCTGAAACTCCGGTCAGTGACGCTCTCCCCATTGTTCCGAGCATCCAACCGTTGAATTCTCGAGCTCCAGAAGATGATTTTTACGAGTTCTTTTACAACCCCATTTGGGAGCCTTCTGACGAGGATTTCCCAGCCACTCTTGTCGGTGCCCCATCTCCGATGGCTTCCTCCGATATGGGCGACACTTCTCCAGTGTCTAGTGGCCCGTCTGCCGTGTCGAGTATAGATACTCCCATTCCGGAAACATCCCCCATCATCTCTACGCCCTACACCATTACATCTCTGGTGTCACGGTGTCGGCGCGCTACAGATCTTTGAGGGATGCTATGAACTCGGCAGCTTCCTCCTTTGTTTGGGATCAGAACATCGTCCCTACCGCAGGACCATTTGTTTCCCAAGTCCATCACACTACTGTTACAACAGTCCCCTCCAACCCGACCATTTGTGTCGCGACGTCAACTCTAGTTGCCAGTACCGTCACAGCATCATCCGCTGTCACTTCTGTCGTGGGCCCATCTCGAGGTCCAACCCAGAGTGGTCAACCGTCACCTGCTTCTAGAGTTGTGCACCCCGCAAGTGGTGCTCCTCCTGCTTCTGAATATATGACGGAAGAGGAGGCATATTTTCAGTACTTGCATAATGTCCAAAACCCAGATGGTCAAGGCCCGTACTATGATGAGGAGAATCATTATTTGTACACCTCCTTGCCAGAAATACCTTATGATGAGATTTCCGTTCCATTGAATGTGGATTGAGGTACCACCAGGTATGGTGGTGGCCAGTACTATCCGGGACAAGGACAGCAAGGACCACCCTACCAGGGTCAACAGCAGTACGTGCAGCCTAATCAAGGGCAGCAGTATGCTGGCCAAAATTACCCAGGTCAACAGGGAGGCCCACAAGGACAACCCAATCAGGGACAACCTTTTGCTTCTAGTGGTCTGGCTTTTACATATCTTGGGCAACCTTCTGGAAACCTGGGACAACCCAATGCTTAACAAGGTCAACCAGGTACCAGCAAGGCTACCCTTCGAGGCAACCTTATGGGAACCAGGGACAACCTTTTGGGCAACAAGGTCGACCTGTAAGCCAGCAAGGCCACCCTTCTGGGCAAGGGGGCCAGCCTTACGTGCAGCAAGGCCGGCCTACCACTCAGCAACCCTCTGGTCAACAAGGACAATCCTCGGTTGCGCAAGGGCAGCCCCTCACTCAGCAGGCTCGACCTTCGGGGCGAATAGGGTCGTCTCAGATCCAGCCAGGACAACCTTCTAACTAGACGGCTCAGCATGCAGGTGGGTATCAATCCCGACCTCCTCTTTCAGGTGGGTATCAATCCCAGCATCCATATGCAGGTGGGTATCAATCTCGGCCTCCGTATCAAGGTGGGTACCAATCCCAACCTCCTTACTCGGGCGGGTACCAATCCCAGCCTCCTTACTCAGGCAGGTACCAATCCCAGCCTCCATATTCGGGTGGGTATCAATCCCAGCCTCCTTACTCAGGTGGGTATCAATCCCAGCCTCCTTATTCAAGTGGGTATCAATCCCAGCCTCCATATTCAGGTGGGTATCAGGCCCAGCCTCCTTATTCGAGTGGGTACCAAACCCAACCTCCGTATTCAGGTGGGTATCAATCCCAATCTGGTCATCAAATGCCGCCTGGTTCTCAGGCTCAGTACGGATACCAGCAACCCCACGGGAAAAATCAATACACCCCGTATCAGAATTACCAACAGCCGTAGGGTAATCCTTATCCAAATTATCAACAACCTGTTGGCCAATATGGTAACCAATGGGGTGCTGGGGGGCAGAATCAGCAACCCGGTTCTGGAAACAACCCTTACGGACAAAATCCTTCTGGACAAGGCCCTTACGGACCTGGTCCATCGGGACAAGGACAATGGGGGCAACTGGGAGCCGGATGGAATTCTGGTTCTACCTCGTATCCGCCACAAATGTCTTTTAATCCGTAGCTACCATTTTTAGCGACGTTGGAACTGCCCAATGTGTCCAAGTTAACGAATGATCCCATTCTACACGATCCAAATTGGCCACCAGTTCCAACTAAGATACCTAGTGACTGTCCCAAATTTGATGGGAAGGCCGGAGAAGACCCTCAGGCTCATGTGATGACGTATCACTTATGGTGTTCGTCAAATTCATGGCTCGATGATTCGATTCAGCTTCGCCTCTTTCAGAGGACCCTCACTAGTTCGGCAGCTAAATGGTATATCGAATTGGCATGTGCGTCATTCCATGATTTCAATTCGTTGGCTATGGCATTTTTGAATCACTTTCAGTTACCCATTCGGTACGAGACGGGGACTCACCTCCTCACGTCTCTTAAGAAGGATACTGCTACGCATATCTCCGATCATATTCATGAATGGAGAAGGTGTCGCAGGTTAATCAAGTTCTGGATACCTAATTCTCTCCTCACCGACTGGTTTACGACTTCCTTTGTCCCCCAGATTGCGCTGGACATTGCCATGGGCGCCTGCGTAACTGAAGAGCAAGCAATCACGCGCGCTCAGTACCTGGATTTAGTGTATTCTCAATCCGGTACTTTGTATGATTATTTGCCAGATGCCCCTAGGCCCAACACATCCAAGGCTCCGCCCAAGCCATCTGTCGATGGAGTCATTGGCTCTGTAAACTAGGCCTCTAAAAAATCACCGAATCCTGGGAAGCAAAAGTCAAGTGCGTCCAACGAAAACACTTCCCAGGGTGTTGTAATTTCTGGTAACACTTCCGAGGTCAATGCCGTTCAGTCCACCACGGCAGGCAAGACCTCGAAAGGCAAGAAAAAGGAAAAGGGGAAGGGAAAAAATAAGTCCGATCAACCCAAGCAGGAATCCTCGAAACCTCCCGCCGAGGAAGGAGCTAAATGCAAACCTAAGTATCCTTGCCTCATTTGTGAGGAGGATCACTATACTAAGGACTACCCTAGGCGGTCCGAAGTTAGTCGGTTGTTGAAAGGTGCTCTCGGGGTCCCTGCAGTTCTGAAAGAACCCTTTCCCTCTCAGCAAACCCAGATGGTAGCTGATCCTTGTTCTTCTTCTCCCTTCGGTTCCCAGGTCTTCATGGCTAGAACTATTCCTGTTCATATATCAACTCGAGCTAAGGATTATCTATCGTCTGCTGGGAAGGAGCCAGAGGTTCCCTCAAGTGCTCCTCCGTCTAGCTCTGGTCCTCTCCATATCGAGAGGCCGAGTCTTGAGATGACAATCCGACCCCCTCCCAAAGGGGTACTCTGAAGGTCTTCTTATAACCCGAATGCTCATGCTGCCTAGCACTATAGCATTGTGGAGGACTTAGCGCAGGCTCCGTCTGGCATGTCCGCCTTAGAGGTCCTTCAGAGCTACCCCCCCCAGAGGAAGTCCTTGCTATCAGCCATCGGTGGCATCGACCCAGCGGACTCAGATTTAATCACTTTCGACCTCGAGAGCCATGTTCCTCGACTGCCTCATCAGATAGCTTTCCTCATTCAAGTCATCATCAATGCCAAAACAAAACATCGTACAGTCATTGATGAAGGCGCCTCAACCTGCATTATGTCTATTGCATGTTGGAAAGCCATCGGGTCTCCGATGTTGAGTCAGTCCCCAACAACCTTGGAAGCATTCGACGGGAGAGAATCTCGACCGTATGGTATCCTTCAACGGCTATCGATTACCTTAGAAGGGAAGACTGTAGAAGTAGAAGTCGAGGATGTGGATGCAAATCTCATGTATAACCTCCTTCTAGGCCAGAGCTGGACGTACGCTATGCGTGCTGTGGCTTCGTCCCTCTTCCATGTCATTAGTTTTCCCCATCAAGGGAAAATTGTCACGGTCGATCAACTCTCTTTTTTCGCTTCCTCTTTTGAGGGAAACGTACCCTTCGTTGAGCAAACCTCAGTTCCATATGAAAATGTGGGAGCCAGGCTCTTCAAAGAACCCGCCCTTATGGGTGTTTTTTCCCTCCCACCTCCCAACTGCGCCTCGATCTCCATGATCTCGGTTCGTTTTGATCCTTGGATCCTCCCTTCCATCGACTAGATAGAACCTTGGGGCGAGGAGATGCCGTTGAGTCCAGCCGAGCTCAACTACATTGAAATTGTCGCTGCATCGGCCTCTCATGATGAACCCACCGTCACGAGTGGGGCTCTTGACTCAGATGATTTTCCCCCTTTGTTAGGAGAATACACCTCCTCGGATCCATTGAAGGAAATATTTCCTTCCGCTGAGGCTATCATAGAGACTATGTCTCTGGACGAACGTCCGTGGTTTCCTCTACACCACCGTTCCTCCTTTCTCCCTACCTTTCGGGAAACACTGCTTTGTCTTGAGCGGTTTGCTCCATGTCTCCCTTCGCAACCCCTTCAGACGCCCATTCAGATTTATCACACAACGTCCAAAGGGTATTTAGGGAACATCACACAAACGCAACCTATCGACATCTTTGTCAAGCCAGGGATTGTCGAGAATATTTACATAGGAGTGACCTGCACTCCTGAGGAGATTCAGGATTATATCAGACTCTTTCGCGAATTTCGCGATGTCTTTGCATGGTCCTATGAATAAATGCCCGGTATTGATCCATCTATAGTAGTGCATGAGATACCAACGTATCCCGGGGCCAAACCTGTTCGCTAGCTTTTGCGTCCCATGCACCCCTGTAAGGCGGCAGCCATCAAAGCAGAGGTGGAAAAGCTTCTTAAAGCTGGATTTATTTATCCCATCCCACTGACAGAATGGGTCTCAAATATTTTCCCTGTCGATAAAAAACAGGGCACCATTCGTGTTTGTGTTGATTACCGCGACATCAACAGAGCTTGCCCTAAAGACAACTACCCCACGCCATTTATTGATCAACTCATTGAATAATGTGTGGGTAGCGAGATATATTCTTTTATGGACGGCTTCTCTGGTTATAACCAAATCAATATCGGTCCAGTTGATCAACACAAGACGACCTTCATCTGTCCTTGGGGCACCTTTGCTTACAAAAAGCTCCCCTTCGGCATTAAAAATGCTGGCGCTACCTTTTAGCATGCGATGTCTTATGCTTTTCACGATATCAGACAAATCGTACAGCCGTATCTGGATGATCTCCCCGCTCATTCAGCTAAGCGCGCGGACCACCCATCGCACCTTCGTGAAATCTTTCTTCGTTGTACACACTATAATATTCGATTAAATCCGCACAAATGTGTCTTCTGCGTGGAATCAGGTCGACTGCTCGGGTTTATCGTCTCCCGAGAGGGCATCCCCTTTTCCCCTTAAAGTCAAGGCAATTGTGAATCTTCCTCCCCCTACAACTTTGCAGCAATTACAGAGTTTGCAGGGGAAAGCTAACTTTCTAAGACGGTTTATACCAAACTATGCCGAAGTGGCAAAAGGTTTTACCCGGTTACTGAAGCGTGACACCCCATTCCGATGGGATGCCATAGCCGAGGAGTCGTTTTCTCATCTCAAAACCCTCCTGGTTTCCACCCCTTTGTTGCGACCTCCAAATTACCATCATGACTATATGCTCTATTTGGCTGCTGCCGATACCACTATCGGCATGGTTTTGGTCCAGGACGACGATGATGGCATCAAGCATGTCATTTGTTATCTTAGTCACAACTTACTAGATACGGAACGCATATGTCAAGAAGTTTCCTCTCGTCGCGGTCTGCGCCGTCCAACGATTCCGTCACTACATTCTGTTGCGTCCTACTACGGTGATTTCAGATTGTAACCCTATGACATATATTCTTTCACGACAATTGCTGGGGGGAAAGTACTCAAAGTGGATCGTGATCCTCCAAGAGTTCGACTTGGAATTTACTGTGGCCAAGTCCAAGAAATCACTTGTGTTTGCTGAACTTTTGTGCTCCTTGCCATCCGCCGCTACTTCCTCGCAGATAGAGGAGTCGATTCCAGATGAAACCCTTTTCCTGATCAACACCCTCGACCCATGGTATGGGGACATAATTGTCTATTTGCAGACGTCCTCCTTCCACCCCGAAACTTCGAAAGATGCTCGTCGGCAGATTCGTCACCAAGCTCAACCATATCGAATAGTTGGGGACACCCTGTACCGCCTTGGGGTTGATTCGATTCTTCGTCGATGTCTCACCTTCGAAGAAGCTGAAAGAGTTTTAAATGACTGCCACTCCGGTGCTTGTGGCAGTCACATGTCTGGATATGGTACCACACAAAAGATCCTTCGTGCTAGCTACTTCTGGCCTTCCATCTTCAAGGACTGCATTCTTGCCATCCGTTCTTACCACGAATGCCAGATTTACCAGCGGAAGATGCGTGCGCCCGTTGCCCCACTGCACCCCGTGGTGATCGTCGGCCCCTTTGCTAAATGGGGCATTGATTATGTGACATGTAACCCTCACTCGGCCGGGGGCATGGCTACATTATCGTTGTTGTCGATTACTTTACAAAATGGGCCGAGGCAATGCCCACATTGTCGGAAGACGGTCATACGGCAGCGCAGTTTCTTTTCAACCATGTTATCTCTCGGTTTGGAGTTCCACAAGCCATTGTCACTGATCACGGAAAACATTTCCGTAATCATATGATGGTCAAATTGACAACCCAATTAGGACTTAGGCATGATAGTTCCTCTCCATACTATCCTCAGGCGAACGGTCAGGTTGAAGCCGTGAACAAGGTCTTGGTCACAATGCTTCAGAAAACTGTTGGCATGCACAAGTCTAATTGGCATTTGATGTTATTCTCCGCGTTGTGGGCTTACCGGACCTCCGTGAAGGATGCCACCGGCTTCACCCCTTTTCAGCTAGTATATGGGCTGGAGGCAACCCTTCCCATTGAGTGTGAGATTCCTTCACTCAAATTAGCCGTCGAGTTACTCCCTGAGACTACTCCTATAGAAGAGCGGCTTCTTTACCTGGAATGACTAGATGAGACACGTCGTCTATCCTCCCTTGCTATCGAAGCTCAAAAGAAGCGAGTGAAAACTCACTTCGATAACTCTATTAATCCCCGCTCTTTCGTTGAAGGAGACTTGGTACTGCTCTACGATCAGGTTAATGATAAGCTAGGAGCAGGAAAACGCGAGCCAATGTGGCATGGGCCCTACATTGTAAAAAGAGTTCTATAAAAAGGTGCCTACGAGCTGATCGATTATGAAGGCAATCCCCTAGACAGGCCCCGCAATGGGCTATATCTGAAGAAATATTACGCCTGAGTCCAGGCACTCTCTCATTTACTTTTTACATGCATATGCTTTTTTTACAATGTGTTGTGCATGTGTGTGTGTGTATTTGACTTTTGTCTTAGTGTGTTGGTGTGATTGCCGCTTATTGTGTCTTTTGCTTCTTGAACAGATGTCTGGATCACCTTACGTTGGTTTTGCTGATGGTGCTTCCCACAGTACTCGCAATCTGTCATCTGCGGCATGGGTGATCTACGATCCTCATGGTGAGTTAGTAGATATTCAAGGTGTGTGTCTGGTGCACCAAAAACAATGTAGCTGAATATAGTGCTGTAATTGAATATTTGGCCGAGGCGATTAACCTTGGATTCGCTCATTGGTTTGTAAATTTAGATTCACAACTTGTGTCACCAAATCAATGGACAATATTCCGTCAGAGACCATCGCATATTAAGGTTGTATTTACGTGTTAAGTTATTGGAAAGAGATTTTGATTATATTACTTATCATCACATTCCAAGAAGACTTAATGATGTAACTGATGCATTGGCTAATTATGTATTAGACAGACATTTGCGAAATATGTAAATTAACAAAACATGAGAAGCATAAGATACAATAAAAACACCATGTATATATATATATATATCGTGTGGTGCACTAAGGCGCTCAAAAAATAAGTGTACATGTCTCCATAAATCCGACGTCCTCAGTACATCTGAGACGTGTGTCTCTCAAAAAACAACAGTGCAAAATAAAACCTAGGCATCTACTGCGGTGGGTTATGCTCTCTGTAGCATTCCACCGCTCGTGCCACCCGCCTCAGAAGGCGGTGCATCCTAGGTTCTACACCCACTATATGGATCTGTGCAGCTAGGGGGACCTCCTCGATCCCCTGGTAATCCGGGACTCCTGCCAGCAAACCCTCAAGATTGTGTACCACAGTCTCTGTCTGGTCGCCTGCTGCAGGAGCCAAGGCCAAGATGGCGCCGCCTTGCCCCTCTCTCCGTGCATCTAGGGCCAAGCCAAGGGGTCTCACAGGTCCCACATCTGCACAGTATAGCATTTATTAGGGCATGTACATGGAAAAATTCAAAAAACATTACAAAAGATGAAAAATTAAAAAGAGATCAAGTGTTTACCTCCATCGTCCCACTGCTCTCCTGCAGGCAATGGCATGTTGGGATCACCACGGAAGTCGATACCGGCGTATGGCCAGTCCTCGACAAAGATAACCTGGCAATCTAGCCACTCTCGGAAGAAGACACCCCACGACACCGAGTGACTGTCACCTCCACGTGGCATGACCCGGGCCCATTTGGTGGCCCTCGTCTCCCGTGGACTGTTAGGTGGATCTACCACCATGGTATGCAGCCGAAGGGCCGACACCCGCTCGAACATGAGCGGAAGCAAGAGCGATCCATAGCCAAACTGCTTCGACTCCCCATGTCGGAAGTTACTCAACTGTCTCTTCATACTGTTGGTCACAGTTGCTGCCCAGTTGAAGATTATGGGCTGTAAGCACTCTAGAGCTAGTAACAGGTTGGCCTTTGAGGCCTCATGGTTGGCCAAACTGCCTGCTGCCCGCGTCACTAAGAAGAGTATAGTGCGAAGGACTATGTCACCGTTGGGTCCCGTACCCACTGATGGGATGGTTGCTTTCCCACTCCGTGTCTTGACCGCCTGTGGGCACACTCAGGTCATCAGCTGATCAAGAGTCTCGCCGCTAGGTCGCTGCCCCTCCAGGATGGGCATCGCACCTCGTTGAGATAATCCAGTCAAAAAATAGATATCCGTGGCATCGAACTCTATGTCACGGCCTCGGATGGTAAATTTCCCATCTACTGGGTTCCAGGCTCTGATTAAGAGCTCTAGGATGTCTGGCTGAGCCCTCAAGTGTGGAGTGAGGAAGAATTTGAGCAAACCACATGCCCGCATTGCATTTCGGCATCCAGCATCAGCGAAAGCGGCCATATCTTCATTATCGTGGGCCCTCTCTTGCCACACAAAGGCCATTATGTCCTGCATGATCACACAAAAACATTAGGTTGCCTGCATTTGAAGAATATCCATTTAAATTTTAAAAAATCAATCTTCACGGTGCCAGTGCGGCTGTTTCTAAAACAGCCGCGCTGGAAATGGCAGCCCTGTGTATTTTTCTCTAGGTCAGCGCGGAAGGACACAGGTTTTCCGCGCTGACCCGGAAAGTGGTGTGTGTTGGTAAAATCAGTCAGCGCGGACCCGATGGGCGAATCCGCGCTGACCGAGAGTGTGCCCATGCTCAAAAACTTTGGCCAAATGGCCAAATCCTAGTGTGAAAATGCTTGAAAAAAGACTCAAAATAGAGCGCAGGGCAAGAGGGACCTACCTAGAATCAACTATCGGAAGGATGGTGCCCGCACGATGAAGAATTCGCTCCGTCAACTTTGTAGTTCTACAACGTTCTCCAAAGCTCAAATGGTAAAATGGTAAAAATGATTTTTACAACCCCCCTATTTATGGTAAAAAATTCCTAATTTGACTATGGTTTTATGAATGTGGGTTTTTTGCCATGATTTTTCCATGAATTTAGTCCTGATGTCACCATATTATGCCTTGATGAATGTTTTACTATGTTTTTCAACATATCGAACGGGTTTACGCGGGTGATTTTCTTGTGCAGGTCCTCCGAGTCGGCAAAGTCACGGTGGATCTATATACACTTGGTCCCAAAAATGTCATCTTTAAGCTCTTTTCCGACACAAAACGAGAAAAGATCGCCGAGCCTCCTCTCATCTCGTCAAAAGGAACGAGAGGCGGTCGCTTTTAAAGCTCTTTTTGGACCGTTTAAAACAACAAAGATTGTCGGGTGTTTGTCGTTTCGCACTCGTTATTGGTTCTAAAACGACGTGCTTCTGACCGCTTTTTTACTTTTTCGGGTCGAAGTTACTATTTACGAAAAGTACTCCTCGGTCGTAATGATCGGGCGGTTCTCTCAAGCATCGTTTTATACTTTTTTGGGCTCGAGAGACACAACTTTACGAAAAAGCACCCCCCTGGAGTTTTCTTTTCCAATGTCTTTTCAAACTCTCTAAACATGAAAAGGCGTCGAGTTCTTCCTTTGTCAGACTCGTTAAAACTTAATGACATCGGGCTCCATCGAAATGGCGCTCCTCAAGCATATACTATCCCCGTCAAGCTTGTCACCCAAAAATAACCGGGGTACTCGCCAGAAATGGTGGGGGAAATAAAGGAATCATAACCGTCGTCATCGGCAGTATGTCGCTCTTGAACATGGCACTGTTTGCATTTGTGTCTAGGTGGGGACATCTCATCTCGCTTCACTTTTGCCTCCATGGGTTTGGGTTATCCTATTTGGCCATTCATCTGCTCATTGTCCTGTTATCATGACCTCTAATCATTTGACCCCAAATACTGCCAAATCCGTCATTGTGTCGCCGATATGTTCAAGAAAAGTTGGCCTCTACAAGTATAACCTCCCTCTGATATTTCACACAAAACATATTGTCTCTTTCCATCTCATGTCGATGATGTGGGAAACATTATGGCCCACCTTCGACGAGATCACTTCCTGTCGACTTCAGCTCATTATCCAGGAAAGTGACCTAGAGACTCCCTTCGGGTACCTTGGAGCCTGCATGCCTCAATGGCAGGTTCTTCGTGTTCGACGTGAGTTTTTCATCATTGGCCTCCGATCGGATGACTCTACGGGTGTTCAACACCGGCTCATTCATTCACACACCGTGGATTGTACCTATGGTACCTTGAGGACCATCGTCATTATTGGTGGCCCCTCTTGCGTCTGTTAACATCTTTCATAATTGGCTAGTAATCAGACGATTTCCAAGCATGTTCGACTTCGACTCATGTATTCGCATGTTTGGATTTGTACTCTGTTCGGGTTTGGATGGGGCACAAGACCTTGGTTCTAGTCTATTGCGAGCCAGGTTGTGATTTTGTGTAATCATTATTACATGACTCATCGATGGATGGCTGCGCCCATACCTGAGTCTTTTAGGATGGCTGCGACCATACCTTTTATCATCATGGTCTTTTCAGCTGGGTGGCTGTGTCCACACCATAGACCTTCTTCGTATGTCTTTTGGATGGTTGCGCCCATGCCTAGACTACATGTAATCGAGATATCAGTTGTATCTGCGTGCAGGTTCTTCCTGGTGGTGTTTCGGTTCAGCAGTTTTGTAAAGCATTTCACCCCTCCCACTCTCTCGGGCTTCATGCCTTAGGGGGCATCTATTACACAGTAATTTGTCACTGTCTCCCTGTCAGTCTCCCTACTGTGTCATACAATCAAATCCATTATGCTCATGCTCTCTGAAATGGCCAAAAACCCTTTTTGCCTAAGTTTACTGGATCATCGCGACTATTATTAAAATAACCGCGCTGACTGGCGGATGATAGTGTAACTGATGCGCTGCCAGCGCAGAAGCACACGGGTTTTCCACGCTGGTTGAATTTCACAGCCAGCGCACCCTCCGCCTGTATAAAATCGCGCTGACCAGACCTCTTCTATAATTGAGATGCAATGCCAGCGCGCCAGCCCAGTTATGCACTCGCGCTGATCCTGTTTGGGCGAGTTTGTTCTAACAGCCAGCCTTCCAGATGACTCCAGACCTGGTTGTTGGCTTTGTAAAGTTCGCCCTCCTTTCTATGGCATGTCTGTTCGCCTAATGACCCACCTTTCTTTGGGATAAGCTCATCCTTTCACCATTCATGGAGACTCCTTCTCCTATATAAGCCTCCACCATTGCCATGAGCAGCTAGTTTTTGACATATAGACTTTGACATAGAGGAATTCATAGTACTTTAGTGCTACTTGTGATAGGCATTTGGTGTGTTAAGTGTGGATTGCTAGAGAGCTCAAGGAAGGTTGTGAATTCTTGTTGCCTTGTGTGAGAGAGAGAGTTGTTTGGCTTGGGAGATCTACCTCCAAGGGTGACTGCTTATGAGACTTGCTAGCTGGACCCTCTAGAGAAGGACTCAGCGTTAGAACTTTGGTTGTACCTTTCTCTATTTTTGATTAATAAAAGATAGATGACTACTGTTATGGTTCCATTTGTATTTGTCTTATGATGGTTAATGCAAATTACATCCTTTCTGACTCATGTATGGTTACTTTTATTAGATTTCACGCTTGTGTTTGTTTTCTCTTTGCATGTGCAGGTGTTCATCCGCGAGGATAGTGGAGGACCATGACTGGCCAGAGAAAAGGAGTGAGAGCGACTTCTCTTCATCAAACTCTAGCGCTGGAATCCAAGTAGGTGTTCTTTACCCACTTGTTAATTGTAACTAGGAACTTGCAGAGTAGCATTGATTGATTGTTGCTAGACCCGTTCTAGGCTAGTAGGGATCGCCTCTATCCGTAGAGGGGATTTACCTCTCCAAAAATCCTAGTGAGCGCTGATATGCATAGACTAGGTACGATATATTCCATTAGCATGACAGCTTCCACGCCTAAACTAACTGGAAAGGTGTTTGTCCCATCAGTTTCTTACACGTTGTCCTGTAAGCCCATAGCACTATAGGTATGCACAAGTCCCAATCACTTTGTTGTGCATTGCACACTTTGGACAACGTACTCTCCAGTATTTTGTTGAAAGCTTCTATAGTCCCATTGGCTTGTGTGTGATACAGTGTGTTTTTCTGATGATACACCTGGAACTCTTCTGTGAGCGCGTTGAAGGTTTCGTTTAGGAAATGTGTGCTGCGATCACTCATTAAGAATTTTGGATAGCCAAATCAGGTCAACACATTTTCCAAAAAAAACTCCACAGCTATAGCGGCCTTGCAATCTTTGACTGGTTGCACTTCTTCCTAACATGTCAGGTACTCCGTTGCAGTGATGATGTAGTGCACTCCTGTCTTTCCCTGAGGTTTGATAGGTCCCACAAAGTCAATTGCCCATTTCTCGAATGAATGCAGTGTGGGATTCAACAGCATCTCATCTCTCCACAATGGTTTTCCAGTCCTTTGACACTTATCACAGGTCTTACAGTGTGATTTTGAATCCTAGTGAAGGGTTGGCCACCACAACCATGAGCAAAGAATATTTTGTGAATTCACGCATCTTGCATAGTGTCCTCCTATAGCGCCCCCATGTGCTTCCACAAGGATCTGACTCCTTTCAAATTCATGTACGTATCTCTGCAATATCTCATCATTTCCCATTTTGTATAAGTGCCCTGTGATGACATAAAAATCCACCGCACGCACTACCAATTCCTTCTTCTGTTGGATGGAGTATTCCCTTAGTGCAGTCCCTATTGTTAGAAAGTGGATTATATATTCGAAGTGCCTGTCCATGATGCACACCGCAAAGAGTTGTGTATCAGGTAATCCTTCCTCCAAACTAGTAGGTTCCTCACTTGTCTCAATACGCAACAAGTGCTTCGGCCCTACATTTAAGTGTCCAGGTTTGACCACGACCTCAAAGTCATACTCTTGGAATAATAAGAGCCACCTACATATGCACCCCCCAACACAGGCTTATTGACCAAGTACTTTAGTGCGGAATGGTCTATATACATTATGAAATGTCCTCCTAGTAAATAGTGCTAGTTGTTGGGACTCGCAATTGATCAGTTTTTGACCCTATCTTTTGCCGTATATTTACCCTTTTTGTAGTAATAAGCAAAAGCCTTTAGTTCATAAGGATATATTAACCCCAAGGTATGGAGCAATCTTCCGCAAATCTATATTTAATTGTTTACTTCATATTCGTAAGTATCTTTTCACTTATCTATGGAAATGCTGACTAGAATCGTTAACAACTGTCATAAGCATGCAGGAGTATAATAAACAGTTGCTGCAACACGAAGAACAGCAACTAAGCAGTTGCTGCAACACGAAAAGCAGCAACAGCACAGCTGCCACAATACCAGCAATTACCCAAAGCAGCTATTTTGTAGCCACGGACAACAGATGGCAGCTATCGAAAAGAGGATAACGTGGCACAATCAAGCGGAAGAATAGAGAACAGCATGGGGAAATAGCGAAGGGAATAGCAATCAGTTATTCACCGTGTACAGCTGAAGCTCCAGAAAAGGATGTATAATCACATGGTTGTAACAGCATTCTAATTTGCTTATTTTTAAACACACAGTGTTAACTGAAAAGCTGTAATATTCTATTGTAGTAGATG
>APFE031685263.1:17808-64547 GCA_000404065.3 Pinus taeda | reverse complement strand
TTTGGAGCACGTAGACCATCACCAACCCATCGTGCTCAGTTGTGGAATAGTTCTTCTTATCTTTGGACAATCTATGAATTGCAAATGCGATAGGATGATCCAAGCCCTCTCTACCCTCTTGTGTGATCACTGCTCCCAGTGTGATACATGATGTGTCAACATGGACATGAAACTCCACATCCCATTTTGGGAAGACCACGATTGGAGCAAACACCAATTTCCCTTTTAGAACATCCACGCTCTTTATGCAATCATCATTCGAGCAAAATGTGACATCCATTTTCAATAGTTTTTCCATTGGCACAGTGATTTGGGCATAGCTTTTCATGAACTTCCTGTAGTACCCTGTGTGTCCCAAGGTAGCGCGCAGTTGTTTAACACTTCACGGTGCTTCCAAATTTAGAATCACTACAATATTCACGGGGTCCACCATCAGCCCTTGTTTGCAGACCACATGTTCCAACAGGTTCCCAAACGAAATGAGAAATGTGCACTTCTTAGGGTTCAACACAATCTGGTGTCTTCGGCAAGTATCCAGCATCAAGCATAAGCTTGCTACGTGGTGCTTAACCAATCCGAAGACAGTCCAATCATCTAGATAGACCTCCAAGAACTTGTGGATGTATTATTTGAATGTGGCAACAATGATGCACGAAATGATGGCTGGTGCATTCTTCAATCCAAATGGCACAACGATGTATTCAAAGCAGCCCCATTCCATTGCAAAGGTTGTCTTGCTCCTGTCTTCCGACACAATTTTGATCTGGTGGTACCTTGAGAACCCATCCATGAACGAGTATGCTTCTTGTCTGCCAACATTTTCCAATACTTCATCTGTGAACAGTGTCGGGAATGGGTTGTGTACACAAGCGTCATTCAGCTTCCTATGGTCCATGCATATTCTTATTTCACCCTTCTGCCTTTTCTCCTACACCACCATAGGACTCACCCAGATGGATTCTTCCATCGGCTCAATAATTCTTCTTGTGAGCTTGTTTTCTAGTTCTACACAAAGCTTCTCCTTATGCTTCAGATTTAAATGGTAAGGCCTCTGCCTAATCGGCTTCGTGTCAGGTTTTACAGTGATCTTCATCATCCCTAAGTCACCAACGATCCCTTTTAAGTCCGTAATCTTGGTTGGGAATAAGCTTTGTACTCGCGGAGTAACTCAGTGACTTTATCCACCCTGGCATCATCCCAATAGTCACCAAGCATTGCATACTTTGGTTCAACCTCCGTCCCAATGTTTACCTTCTTTGTTTTTAGCGGTGCGGTGATGTTAGGGTCTTCAATCAATAGTCCTCGAAGCTCGCAACATCCTTCAGATTCTGGAATGTTAATTTTCTGTGGATCCTCATCATCCTCCTCAATATTTACATTGTAACACTCTAGTTAGCAGCTCAATTGGGTTGCCCATACCGACTAAAGCACTTCCATTGGCTCCTGGGGTATTTTGAAGATAGCTACTTTTACTACTTGTATTTCATCATCAATAGTATCCCACCAACAATATTCAAACGTGAAGGTTAATAGGAATCCTTTGTGCAACATATCCCATTCACTCGTGCCATGGCAGAGCTTTGTCTCAGTATACCAATTCATGGGTATGACATACAGGATTTGAGAACAAATGCACCCATTCAGGTTGTGGCACTTCCCCGTACACCTTGGTCCATTTCACGAGGTGTGCACGTGGATCATCCCGTCTGTCATACTTGTCTGTTAGTCACATCTGTGGTTTCCCAAATCATAGGCGCACCATCCTTATGCATCCGCGCCAGTCTTCAAAACTTCTCTGATGCGTACCTCACCATCTTGCGGGTGTAGCACCCAGTGCCCATTTCAGAGAGTCAAAACGTTGTTGTTCTGGCAGTTCTCTCTCAAACTTATTCAGGAAATCATCCACCACTGTCAACCTGTCATACATAAGTAGTTCTCTTACCTCTATTGTAACATAGCGTGGTTACCTTGTGTAACCGATTCTTCCATCATTCTATTTCCTCGTCTGAATATGATATGCAGGAGCTTTCGTGCTCCCACGAAATCCTATCATCCATTGTAGGATTCACCCAATCCTATTCCTGAGTGGTTATTTTGTAGATACAGTCTAGATCATCATTGCTCTCATCGTCACGCACTGGCTCTGTGTAGCACGATCCTTCCATAGGGTCTAAAGGTACCACTACGCACAATGACTTGTTCTCAAAACTCATTTTTTGCTTCTTTATATTTATCACTCCATTCATATCAAAGGCCCAATCTGTTCCCATTAGCTCAGGATATGGATTGATGTCATCGAAAATATCTATCACTTCAAAATCTACAAGCGTGCTCGCACCTTCGATATCTATCATTATTCCCTGCAATCTTCCCATCGGTAGGATCTTTTGCTAGTTTTCCATTCGCAATTGAATAGGAGATGATTGCAACATGGGCTTGCCCATGCACTCTGATGTTTGCTTTGGTAGTATTTTCGCGTCCGATCCTAAATCCATAATCACTTGATCCATTTCATATTCCTCGATTTGTGCAATCAATCTCATCTCCCTTCTTGTTCGTATTGTGTGCTTCCCGAGCTTCCGAACTACATGTGGTTCTCCTGACATAACGCACCCAGTGATGAGTTCTTGTAGTCCCTTCACAGCCTTGTTGTCACACAACAACTTCATGCATGTCTCCAGAAAGGTAGTAAGCTAATGTTTTCAATCAAGAAATGAATTTTAATGGGATATGAACTCTAGAAGCCATACCTTCGTGCCATGATGGAATGTGACATGAAAGCAGTAAGTATAGGTTCAAAGAGTAAAGCAGCAGTGGAGAAAAATGAAGTCAATTAGTAAAGAGTTTAGGGTCTAAGGTTTGTAAGAGTGCTTCTCATCTTATTAAGAATCATAAAAGGGTGAAGGAAGAGATTGAGAAGGCCCAGTTTAGCTCCAAATCCCTATGCAGCTTCCAAAATCGACAGGCAACAAATGTGTAGTGGTTGGTGCTTCCATTAAAGCAACTTCACTTCTATGTCTAAATATGCCTAAAGCATGGCTTTCATGTGCCCCTTGGTGTTACTATCAAGCAAGAGCATCACTTTCAGGTAATTGTGCAGCTTAAAGGTCATGCAATTTGTCACTAATTCTAATTCAGGAAGTTTTTTCTCATAGGACAAGCTTTCTTTAAAAAAAAGTAATGCAAGCGTGGGCCACTATCATGAGAGATTTCTTAAAGAATGAAAAAGAAAATCCAGGAAGTAAGGAAATTTTAGCATGGCTAGACACTAAAGTATACATGAATAGTGAAAACATTGATTTTGTAGAACTACTGGTCCAACACACTGTGTATTTGATGCAGTTAGCAGTAGGGTTGGAAGGGTTAGCTCCTAAAGAAAGAGCGACTTACCCCAGTCATCCCTACACCATTGATTTCATTAAATAATCTGTGCGCTATTGTAATCCCGCAAGCCGTAGATCACTCAGGCCTCATCATCCAATGGATTTCAGGTTTAAAAAGTGAATGGGTGTGAAACGAGAGGTCAGACCTGAACGTTTCTATGTTGGTGATTTATAATTTCCATCGGGTCTGGAAATTGATTTAGGGTCTTCCAGTTTGTGCGCACGAAATTGCTATTGGTCGTCGGATCAAATGGAGGTTTGATCTATGATGGAGGAACCATTCTAGAAGGTTGTTGAGGTTGTGGATGTTGACCAGTAGTTGAAGCTCGTCCAAGAAATATATGGACATGTTATGCACTGTGTGTGACATCAAAATGGGAACCATGTTATCCAGAAATGTGTTTACAATTTGGAGGTCCAGCTAAGTGACAGATTCTAATCAGTAAGATGTTGAGCTCAATAGATGAAAGAGAAACTTTGCATGTCAAAGATGTAATATGGAAGGCAAATCTTGGTGGGCAAACTATGGAAATTCATCTTGTTGAGCATTTTGCAGATGACTTTAATAGGCAAGTAGGGAATGGTATAGATGTGCAGAAATATCCTAAAGCAATGGAAAATTTGAAGAAACAAATTAAGCAACCAAAGAAATACTTAGTGCTAATAATGAGGCCCCTCTATCAATTGAATCAATTTATGAGGATCATGATTTCAGGAGTACCATAACTCGGCAGAAATTTGAAGAGCTTTGTGGGGATATGTTTGGTGGGGATCTGTTTGAGGAAGCACTTTTGTCTGTAAAGGAAATTCTCAAGCATTCTAGCTTGAAGGTGGAATGCGTTTATGCTGTAGAGTTGATAAGTGGAGCGAATCGCATGCCAAAATTGCAGGCATTGCTCCAAGAATTTTTTGGCAAAAAAGAATTAGATAAGCATCTTGATGCTGATGAAGTTGTAGTGCTCAGATCAGCACTTCATGATGCAAATTTGAGTGATGGAATCAAGCTAACAAGCAAGCTAGGAATGACTGATCGTGAAAACATGGTATCATACTCGAATTGAATAGCCCTGATCTAGATAATGAAGAAAGTAATCAACAAATGCTTATGACATGGATGAAGATAGCAGCATGCCTATTTGGTTTCGATGTTTAGGTATTTAGTATGGTAATGCTTGGTGGGTTAACACTTTTATGTCATGCTTATGATGAACGTTGAAGGCCTGGATCAGCGCTCCTGCATCCACAACACACATGGGTCAAAGCCCAACAACAGGGTCTAGTGCCAAGCCCATGAAAATCTTAAAACAAGGCATCGAAAAAATGTTGAATCCAAGTGTCTAATTGATTAAAATGACAGAGGATTCATTCTATGCTGCTAAATATTTGATTCAAGATTACATGGTTAGTAAGTGGAGGCCAGTTGTTTGATTAAATGTCTGAGTGAAAGCGAAATTCTTAGAACGCAGTTATTATTTCTTGAAGGATTAAAAGACCAAAATGTGCAATTATGGAGATACTATTGCTGAAAACATAGGGGATAATTCAGTTTTTGAGGTGGTTCTATTGGAATCTTTGAGTTTATCTCTAGTTAAGTGGTGGTTGATATTGTTGCCAAATTCAATGATACTCACAATGCTTATGCTGAAATTGTTAACGAATTATATTGGTTATGGCTGGAATATGACATTTGTATTGATGACATTACAGTTATTGTTGTACAAATTAATAGCTCGCAGACTTCTGGGTATAAATGGCAGCCAAAGAACATCCAAAGAGCAATAAGAACAACAGGTTGATCAAAAAACTCCAAGATTGGTGCAGGCAGGTGTGAGGTGGCAGTCAAAGAGGAAGATTTTGTGGAATATGGTTCCACATTTAAAGGAGCAGATACAATGATATTAATCCACTTGGAAAACCTTCACTTAATTTGGGTTTTCAAAAAACTCTATTTTCCATAGTTCACGAGAGTTTTATTTAGGATTGTTTAATTTATAATATTGTTTTATGATAGGATTTTAGGATTTATTTTTATTTTTGTTTCCTCTATTGAGGAAATTTAAATGATTTTTGTAATATTATAAATAGGATTAGTTTTAAGATGTAAGGGTTCGATTTTACGAAAGGAAGAAGCATTTGGACTGTGTAAAGTTTACTTGAATATTATTTTAATAAAGCAATTTCTACCCTTTAGACCTGGGATCCATCATGGTGTTTAATGTACAATATGTTTTTCTCATAAATTCACTTACATATTTTGTCTTTTCTCTTATTTTTTGTTACAACATTATCTAAGAGAAGTGTTAAGAATCCATCAACTTGTGCTCGTTTCACAATGATTTTGTTGTTAAATGTAGTGGTTGTCTTTGCAAAATCCATCCTCTATTAGATGCTCTGTTGAGTAACCCAGTGTTTCTCTTTCGTCTAAAGCTGCTACTATAGATCCATCCCCTATTTGATGCCTACAAGGCAGTGGGATTTTTCCCCTATTCTTCTCACATTTGCAATCTTTTATCTGGTTGTACATTGCACTTACTTTGCCCCAAGTTTGCCGGTAGAAACTAGCCCCAAATCCATAGCCCAATAGTCCTTTCTCTTGTTGTTTTCGGCCCACAACTTTTAAATCAAATCCCCATACCTCATAGCTAGCCTAATATTCACTTACCGCAGCCACGTTTTGTTGGCAAAGAGAGAGCCCTCTCTGGTCTGGAAGTGCTAGATGCGATATCGAAAGCTTGGTCTGTGGTTACCTCAAAATTGCTTTTTCTCAGCCTTGAGGTTCATTTTGAGAGATAACAATGGGCATAATGCCCTGGCCCCCCGCAATTGTAACAAATCAGTTGTCCACGTCCCTTTACTACTCCAATTCCACCTCATCCTCATCTGCACCCCTGAAACCTAGTGCGCATCATCCCTGCGTTTTGATTGAGGGCTCGCGTTTCGGTCTGAACCCTGTAGGTAGGAGCCCAATCCATCATCAACTCATAACTTCTACAGGTGCACTCATCATGGCCTATTGACCTACAGAAGTTATAAAACAACTGCTAGTATGTCTATGTATACTTCTGTAATAGTTGGTAGTTATCTGTAGCATGCTTCCCTCTTGTCTGACAAATTGTGCACCAAAATGCTAGTGTTGCGATCGGTCATGCTTGTGTCTCTAGTCTCAATGGCATTGGCCCTCCTCCTGCTGCATAGTTTGTGAAGACTGGACAATGGTCCTTGGCATGCCCCTGGCCTTTGCATTTTATGCACCATACCTCCTCGCACGCTTCTAGGTGAGTTTTCATATCCTGTTTCAAACTCTACATTTCCAGACATAAATTTTTCAGTTGCGGGTGGATTTGTTGGACTCTCAGGCTAGGATCTTGTATTGGGGTCTCGTGCAGTCTCATTACAATCTCTAAGGCTTCAGCCTTGGTGGATAACTTCTATTATGACAATGCCATCCTTAGATGCAGCGTTAGTGATGCTACAAACCATGCACGGTGTTTCCCATCCGTCAAGGTCATGTTGGCTTCACGAATCATACCCTTTAGTCTCTAATCCAGCTTCCAGGGGGTCACACCTGGAAGCATCATGATTTCCTTAAACCCGATAATCGACTGTGTCTCCAAATTTGGCTTGTTAAATTCCCTATTCAGCGCAACTTAGATACCCATGATCCATGCATTTGGATTGTCATTAGAATGCTTAATGTACCATGTCAATGCACGATCCTGCAATGCGCTTACCAGCATTGCCTTCTTTATATTTTCATCCATGACCCCTTGTACTTCCCATACAACCTTTACCACAAACCAAAATTGGTCTCGATCTTCGTTCCCTACTCCTTTGAACACCGGCAATTTTATCGCGCTCGCCATATTGAACTGTGGTGGTGGTGAAGGTGGGGTGGGCAGAGATGGGGGTGAAGATGGTGAAACTGGTGGTGGTGTAGGTGGAGGTGGTATGCATGGAATTCACTGCCTTATCAGACTAATCGCACTTCTTGGTGAAACTTTTGCAAGCTCTTCCTCGCTTTCTCACTGAGGCGAAATCAAGGGGCTAGTCTCTATCTCTGCGCTACCTTCATTTCTATAGATCCTCCCACTTCGCATGGCCCCAAACCCCAATTTATTCGCATAACCTGATTTTCACATAGTAGCATTTTAATCCAAGTGTTAAAATATTTAACATACTTACCTCGTGGTCCTTTGAGGAAGCATCGTCCTGCCTTGCTATAGCTGACTAAAGTATCTACCACAAACTTGGTGATAAACCATCCTATAATTTGACCGAGCCAATGGTCCACAACGCTTGAAATCTTATCTTCCAATGCTTCTAGTCTACACACCAACTCTGGAGTCCACAAAATCGGTTTGTTGAGCCTACACCTTCCCTGACTGTCTACTAGCTCCGCGATCCACTCGTACAACTCAGAGGGGAAGGATGCAATTTTTTTTTTTGTGGATTTCCATATATAATTAGTGCTCTAATCATTGTTCCTTTGACACTCGCTGATTCTTATTTTCCTACACCTCGAACTCGTGAATTTTTTTGTCCAACCACCCTTCAATTTCTTTCTTCGTCGGATTCTAGTGACATGACATCAGACATCTCTTATGCAGATCCTGGTCCCAACAATGGAACCATTTGTTGGCTTTTTGCAGCTTCACCTGGGTTCAAAGGTGATTTAGCCAAACAAATCACAATACCACTGGCCCTTTCAGCAACATTCCATGAAGTGTGGATTGAGGTCTCACCCGAAGTAGTACAGTAGGGTGCTAGAACTAGGTTTCCACACCCTCGAGATGTCTCATGAGATTAAGTGGTCCGTGGTTCGACCCTGCGCGCACGTCACTACGCGCACTTACCCATACCTCACAACTTGAGATGC
This sequence comes from Pinus taeda, assembly GCA_000404065.3. Taxonomy (NCBI): domain Eukaryota; kingdom Viridiplantae; phylum Streptophyta; class Pinopsida; order Pinales; family Pinaceae; genus Pinus; species Pinus taeda. The sequence continues at coordinate 56,288 of APFE031685263.1, read as the reverse complement.
TGCCTTCACATAGCCCTACTTGCGGGCCGAACGCTGTTACTACCCAAGTCTTTACTATTATTCCACTGTTAGTTGATTAACTTAGCCTATTTGTATGGGTTAAGTTATACTTATCAATATAAACCATTCATGCAAGTGCGCACAGTAAATAAACAATATATTTGCAATTGATATCAAACATGTAATAACTCAAGAACAGATACATAGAATTTGGATAAAACTTCTCTTTGTTATTCTCTTCTTCGGTTACAGACTCAACTCCGCCCTGCGTACTCAACTGCAGGGGTTTGTGCACTCAGTTGTTGACAACTAGGCCTTTGTGCACTCAGCAGCAGAGTCTTCTCCTACTCTACGACCCAAGACACACTTAGACACTTAGACTCTTTCTCTTCTCTCCTTCTTTTCCATCTATTACTTTGCTACCTTTACACTTAGTGCCACACTCTATTTATACAATCCCATGGTCCATGGACCATGGATAGGCCGACATTACATTTACAAAACTAGGGCAGACAACCTTGTGACTCTATCATACATTTCGCACTCCGTGCCCGCAATTTGTAGAGACTTTACAACAGTATTGGGTCAAAACTTGGGCTTTGAGCCCTAAAACATGCCTCTGGGGGATTCCATGCCCAACAGGGAGGTTGGGGACTAAAAGATCTTCCTTCATTTCACATGCACTAGTAGCCAAGATGGGATGGCTCATACTTAATTCTCATCGTCTTTGGATAGAGGTGGTATTATATAAATACATATGGTCGTTACACATTATGGAATGGATAAGACTCCCTTCATGGCAAAAGCAAGGAATATTGATTATCTGGAGGGTTGTTCTTCACACTCTTCCCACCATCACAAACAACCTTATTTGGTGCATTAAAGTAGGCACATCAGTTTGCATCGATTTGGACCCGTGGACTGGTTGTGGTAATATGTATCACCTTCCTCCTAATCTCATAAATTTTCTCAAAGATAGGGGCATTGCTACAATTGCTCATATTGCTGACATGAAGAACTCCACTATATTTATGAAGGTATGGAAATTTCCTGGCCATTTTGGAATACCCAAGTGGATCTAAGACTGGGAGGGATATATCTCAGCATTGATTGAATCACATGTTTGTGTAACAAACAAAGATGACGAGCTTGTTGGAAATAATACTGAGAGGTGGGGGTGAATCAGTATTAGCAATTTAACAATTTTTCATTTCCATAAACAAATTGATATATGCTACTTCTGTTAATTAAACTTGTGTATATATGCAACTATGTTTAGAGAAAACCATGTATATCTTGCAGACTTCTAATTTAGTTAGTTGATCTTAATCTGTGTATCAGAACCATAAATCAGCAGTCAAGTGCAATAAACATTACAGTAAATCACACACATTAACACAAGATATAAGGTGGAAAGCCATTGTGGGTGCAAACCACTTGCTGCAATTCGTCTCTATCTTCTTTTAATAAGAAAATTCTTTTTACAATATTTCTGTACTGGTGTAGTCTTATACCAATATGCAGGCTTCTACCTGTAGAAGGCTACAACCTTCTCTCATTCTCCAGCTTCTCCTAGAAGGGAGCTACAACCCCCTTAGCTCTTGTACTAGCTAATGGACTAATACGTAGGTGTTGACCTACAAAAGGCTACAACCTTCTCTTTTCTTCCAGGGACCACATTTCATAAATTTTCAAACTGGATCCATCAATAACATCAAATATATCTGCATCAACCAATCTCCTTTGGTCCAACCAAAACTGAATCAACAATCACTTTTCTTAATGTTGTAACCATAGTACAATAACAGTAATAAAAAACCAATCCAGAACCCAGATCACTGCAGCAATAAATAGAAGTAGCTAACATAGATTTTATGAGACGTACACTACTTCAATATGTAGAACCTACGTGCATACGCTGCTATATTAAGGCAAACCTGCGTATAAGCCGTTTTGAATTACCGAACCAGTGTGTATAGACACCTTTTCTATGCTGAACCTACATACAAATCTATAAAAGATAATTTACCCTTTTCAACAATTCAGACATCAATTATACCCAAATCATTAGATTTATAGATTAAGTCATGCACCAAATATAACAGATCAAAATCACACAAAGATACTTCTCTTCAAGCCTTAAGATCTTGACCCATCAATAGAACTTATCTTTCTTCTAGCGCTCAGGTTCCTCCTTGATTCAAATCCAACTATGCACCATAACCCAATGACCAGTATTCTAGATCTTGCTCTTCATAAGATATTCAATGCTTGAGTGCCTTTGCCTAATGACCTCCTTCCTTTTTATAGTCTTAGTCTTTACTCAATACCATGGTCCAAAACCCCTTAGAACCAATACCTGGGTCCAAATACCTGGGTTCTGTTATCTCAAAATCAGATCCTGATAGGCTGCTGGTCAGGTTGACTCTAAGTAACTATTTCAAACCTACTTTACGTTGAGGCTTAGCCTCCTCAACCTGAGAGGGCTCTCTCTAAATGGATTAATGATTTTGATTAAAGATAAGATGGCTAACTCTTATAGAACAACTCTGAAAAATATGAATGGTGGAAACACATTTAACAACTATCCATTGGGCTTATGGAGTCAACAACACCTCAATATAACAATGAACTCAACCTTACATGGAAGTCAGGGCATTCAGCATTTGAACATTCAGAACATAAACTCATATAGTATCACACAGTTTATAAATGTATACAGGAAGTCAGAGCACATTCAGTGAATTCTGAGTGATTATACATCTATAACACTGCAATAATTAGGAAAAGGACAACATCATATATTCTGAACATAAAAAATCCCTCATGAATCCTGAGAAGTAAATCCAAACATGTATTACTGAAACTGAGTCTTACATAAGCCAAATACAAGCCTTTTCATAAAATTTCCAACCCTGATTACATTGTTGTTTCAGCTATATATAGAGCTTTTATTCTAACTGATCGAGATTCCTCCTCAAGCATGAGGGGAATTCGAAAAATACTTCTATTACTAACAACTCTTAAACTCTAACTACTTTAATAAATACGACATAGTGTTGACTAGAGTTTTTTAGAGATCTAAATCAACTATGACTCTAACTCCATATTACATGCATAATGGCCTTAATTAAGATGATTTCTTTCTTTGACATCTGGTTCTCTTTCATTTTGGTTGAGATGGGTGTTTAATGCTCCATGTTGATCTTGAACGTTGTACCTTCTCTACTGTCCAGAAAAATTGGGAGCCTATCCTTGATTCTCGGCTTTATGGTCTTCAAATCTTCATGAGTCGGTTTTTAATTGTTATCCCTCTAAATATGACGGTGGCCACATTGTGATGTGCTGTCCACTGTTATGAAACCTGATTTGATGATGTGTCATCCACTATTTTAAAAACAAAAGGGAAAACGCATTCAAGTTGTCTGATGCATGCTTCAATTCTCTTATGATATGACAAAATGCCACTTTTTGATTCAAATACTTTATTTCCACTTGTGCTATTCTAATTGGCTGTTGTAACTTCAGGTGTTCTCGTTGTATACAACTTTCCTTCAAAAGTTTCCCGCTCCAACTTCAAAACTGCTTGATTTAAGTTGAAATCATCACCTTCAGCAGTTTCGTAGCGCGCTACGAAACTGCTGAGTTGTTTAAAAAACTTGTTTTTAACCTGAGACCTTTATTAACCGAGTACTTTGATTGCCAAAAACTTCTTTAGACTTTCCAAAGGCTGAATAGGGATTTAGATTTCTTCATAAATATAAGATCAAGCAAACTTATCAAAATTTTTGAAACAAAATCTTACTTGAAATGCAAACTCATTTAGCAGGTCCTTTAAGCTGGTTTAGCTGCGCCTTCAGATCTTCAATTTGCTTTTTCATAACCTTATTACCAGCTCTTAGTTGCATATTGATCATTCTGATGTACTTGGCTTCTTTGATTGCTAGTACTGTCCAGGTGTGAAATTGTGTATTACAATCAACCACTTCTACAGCTGCATTCTCTTCCCATAGAGTTTTAATTCTATAATAGTTTGCTTGTATGACTGCATGTCTTCTAGCAGCTTTCTTCAATTTGGAAATCTCATGCTTAGCTGATTCTAATTTACTCTTCAGGTTTGCTATATTGTCTTCTTTAGATGTAATGACTGTTTTGCCTGTGTTCTTCTTTTGCTGACGTTGTGTCCCTTCCCCTGTTTCCTCTGTTCTGGGCAGTGCTTCCTGTACTTGCTGGAATCTCCTTGTCATAGGTCTTCTAGGTTTAAAAACAAACTCTTCAGCTGGCTCATCAAATTCAAGCCTTTTTGAGGCCTTGGCTTTCTTGGTGCTTTCTTGTTCTGACTGTATCAACTCAATTTGAATTGGTTGAGACTGCTCAAATCAATAGCCAGTAATAAGTCATTTAGACTTCCCTTGGACACTGGACTTTCTTCAATTGCTATAGCTTTACCTTTTTCCTTATTTATCTGGCTTCTTGTTCTTATCCTTGGGACTACTCCAGATGTGCTTGTTTCAGGTACAGTCTTCTTACCTTGAGCTTTTCCCTTAGTTGATTGCTGAGGTTGATCTTGGATGATGAGTGGCTTCACTTGTTTCCTTGCTTGTGAGTTTGGAACTCTTTTAGCTCTTGCTTCTGTTTGGAGCTCAGCTATTGTAAAATCTCGTGTAGGTTGAGGAGTGAGGTCAGTCTGGCTTTTGAAGCTAGCCATAAAAATGAATGAATTCCAATCTCTGTTAACCTTTTGAAGGGCATCTAAAACCAGTAGTTTGATCAAACCATGATGAAACAAAGAGGTTTCACAATCCTCTTTCCTCAGCTGTACCTTATCACACATCTTACTCAAACTACAGAAAAGATAAAAAGGTAAGTCTATGGAGACCTTCCCTGTGAAATGCAAAAGGAGTTTAAAATGGTAAGAGTAAACCTTGTTATACCTTCCTTCACAAGTCAGATATTTCTGTATGCAGGTGAGTAAATGAGCATAATATTCTTTGACATAACTCCTGGGCACTGCCTTACTTAAATCTTCATTTACAAATTCATCCTTCAAGAACTCCTTGCAAGGATTCATGTCAAACTTGAAATTTTTAAACCATTGCTCTTGTCCTCATGGGATCTCTGTTACAGTAGATATCACATCTGGCAAAACCTGCAATTCTATCATGGCTACTTTTGAATTCAAGCCTGTGAAGTTAAGTGAAAATTCTTTAGTTACCTGTGCGTGTCCTCCTTGTAACTTTTTGCAAAATTTCCAGCACCCGGCCTTTTTGAATGCTTTCTCCACCTCTTTATTTCTCAGTGTTATATCTAAGCCTTCAGTTTCGGTCCTTAGACATTTGCCGTATCTGTGCTCCTTTTTCTCCATTGATTCTTCCAAATCTTAGCAAAGAATGACTACCAGCTCCGGTTGGAATTGTGATTTAGCTTCTGTTTGAATTTAGCCTCGCTTGATTATCTTTGTAGTTGAAATTTTAAATTTTTCCATTTAAAATATCTCAAGTTGTAATCTTGCAGATTTGTCATTCATGCAAGACTTACAACCATCATTAAGATTTATGCACGGTAGTCTTTCTTGGGAATGATGATTCATGCGTATCAACAGATCTAGTGGTGGTGATAGTGGCAATGAGTGGTGAAAGGTGATAAGAGGGGTACATGAGTTGACATGAGAAGACACGGCCTATGACTCACCTAACGGACTTGACATTTCGGGAAAGATTCACTGCGAAATGTACGAATCCATGATTTCGTAGCGCTGGCAGTTTTAAATTTGAATGATGCGCTGCGAAACTACCTAATCGGGATTGCGCTGCGAAACTGCCTAATTGGGATTGCGCTGCGAAGCTGCCTAATTAGGATTGCGCTGCGAAAACACTTTAATGGTGTATATGCGCTGCGAAATTACAAAAAGGTTCGGTGACTGACACAAGATAACATGTGGCTATAAAACAATGGTGGATGGAGGGGGACCAATGGAAGCTGAGAATAATTTGACTAAAAAAACCTCTTCAAAACTTCAGACTCTAAGGGTAAAAAAAATTAAAACAACAATATACTAGCACTGACCTTTGTCATCGGGCTAGGATGAAAAGTTACATATCTCAGTTTTAGTTCTAAGTGATAACAGGTTCAACACTTCAGACGAGAATACAATGGTCCAAAACCAAAGGTCCAAATACTAAGGACCAAAAACCAAGATTTCCAAACTGTACGCGCTTTTCTATGCATGAAAGTGTGTGTATACGCATACGCGCCTTTTGGTCTGTGAATCCATGTGTATACACGGTTTGGTCAACAAGAACCTACGTACACCTCCTTTTCCTATATTCTGAGAGCCTGTGAGCCTGAATTGTCATCTGAGTGATTTGATGAGTGAGTTGCCATCAAGGACAATACCTGTGCCATAGTGCCAAGCCTATGTCATAATGCTAACAATCTCCCCCTTTGGATTTGATGTCAACCCCAAGTCACTCAAAGTAATTCTCCTCCTTTGTCATCAAGGGCAAGGGTTATGCTCCCCCTGATTTCATGCTAAAATCTCTACTCTGCTGTGTTGTCCATGCTCCCCTTGACTGTAGGCAAGGTCTACAAAAAGATGTTCTACAAGAAATAACATGACTCTATACATCATAAATGACTTTCCTATCACCAAAGACTCATACATACATCCATCTCCCAACCAAGTGGAGATATACCAATATTGACTCATCCACCCAACCAAGTGGGGATATACCAAAAGTTTACACATGATAAAACAAGAACATTACATCATCCATCCTAGGCATAGTGGGGAAACCAAAATAGGTCGTTACATGACCATGATAATAAAATAATTACTTGACATAGATACAAGACTATGATAGTCAATAACAGCACCTGTCAATCATCATCCAGAGCAGCAACCATGATCTCCCTCTAGACCTGTTCTACCATAATAAAAAACAATTGTGAAGTTGTACCAGGATCTTCTAAGATAATGCCAACAATGCATTATTAGAAGTATATGCTCCCCCTGAACCTGTGCCAAATGGTCTCTGTGAGACCCATATCAGACTTTTTTCATCCTAAGTCTAGCCCACTGTTTTTCTTCAAACTAACATATACACGACTGTATCCACAGAAATAGGCATATGTTCACGGATGCTCTTCATGAAAATTGTGTACAACCACTTTTCTTTGAAACAGATAAGTGTCAACAGCAAGATGATGCATCAACTACTCCCAGCTGTTGTCTAAGGTATTCAAATGTCTCCCTGGGCAGTGGTTTGGTGAATATATCAACAACCTATTCCTTGGAGGGAACATACTCCAATTTGACCTTTTTTTCAAGCACTTGTTCCCAAAGAAAATGATATTTGATAGGTATGTGCTTGGTCTTTGAATGCATGACTGGATTCTTTGAAATATTGATTTCACTTGTATTATCATAAAAATGGAGATAGGTGGAGTACAAGTGATTTGAATGTCTTGCAATGTTTGCATCATCCAAAGGAGTTTTGTGCAGCAAGATGCAGCAGCCACATATTTTGCTTCAGCTGTAGATAATGCAATTGAACTTTGTTTCTTGATGAACCAAGATACTAATCTGGACCCCATAAAGAATGCACCACCACTAGTGCTTTTTCTGTCATCCACGCTTCCTGCCTAATCTGCATCTATATATGCATGAAGTGTGAGATTTGAATCTCTAGGATACCATAAGCCATAGTTTTGTGTTCCTTCAAGATATTTGAAAATCCTTTTAACCACCTGAAGGTGTGCTTCTTTTGGATTATCCTGGAATCTTCCAACTATTCCTACTGCATGCATGATGTTTGGTCGGGTACCTATCAGATAGAGCAGAATATCAATCATGGATCTATAGGTTGGTTGATGTACTGTTGTTGGTTTGTCATTTGCACTGAGGTTGCATCCTGTTACCATAGGGGTACATACTAGTTTCGAATCTTCCATGCCATATTTCTTCAAGATTTGCTTGAGGTACCTGATTTTTGATAGAAAATTACCATCCTTTAGAGGCTTTGCATGACAAAGGTAGACCTTCTTATCAGCATGAGGGTCATGAGACATAGACCATTAGTATGTCGGTGTTCATCACTTATCAGAAAGGCACTAGACGGTTGTTCGCAGTAGCCAAGCGAGTATTATCTCCATCTGGGATGGAAGGGGTCTCGCTTCTGTCGTCAGCACCACAAGTTCAAGACAAAGGCAAGAGGCCATTACAGGATGAGGGGCCTTCAGGTGAGTGGGACTTTATTCTCATTGAGGATGATGATACAGATGTGGGCCCACAAAGCACAAATCTCAAATAAATCATCCAAGAGTAGTAGGCAGAAAGCAAAGCCTTGTCCCTCAACTTGAAGAGGGCTAAGTGGATTATAAAGTACTTGGAGCAAAGGAATAAGCAGCTTGAAGATCAGCAAGCGATCATGGAGTTGCGAAACATTCGGGAGAATCGCCAAGCTGCCCAAAGGAGAAGGGTGGAGTTCACTTCACTCGAGCAAGAGATCAATGCTGATCGGGAGTCTTGGCTCGAAAGAGTCAATATCCACTTAGAGAGGTTGTTGGAGAAGGCTAACAAGGAGAAAGACTTGTTGAGACACATGGCTTTTCATTACATGGCGAGGAACAAAGTTTGCAAGGCGAGAATTAGGAGCTTAAAGGCAAAATTGAAGAGAACATCAAAGAAGCGAAAGGAGCATGATCGCCTTTAGATATTGGCTGAGGCTTCCTTGGCCCAACAACATGCTTGATGGAGAAGACTCAGCCCAAATTTCAAAATATTTGGGGCATTTTTGAAATTTTTGGCACAAAAACAGGATTTTCTGCCCTATGCGTCACGCCACGTGGCGCTCGCTTTTGCTAGGAGCCTCCAAATCACAAAAACTCAGAATTTTTGGATTTGGCATGGAAAAATATGATTTCCTACCAATTTTCCAAGAAATTTGGACAGGATTTGAGCCCTCAAAAAGGTCAAAAACACTTTAAAAATGACCTTACTGCCCCTATTTTGACACACAAGAAGAAGTCTTGGGAGATTTGGTTTTTGACAAGGAAAATGAAGGCCAAATCGAAAAATTCCACTTGGGTTGGAAATTAGATAGATAGACCTTTTCAACAAGCACACTTGGAGTGAATTTGGACACTAGGAAGGCCTTCAACAGTGGGTCCAAACAGGTGCTACGCATAGAGAATCAAGCACGACGCATAGAGGAAATTTTGCCAATTTGACCAAGTATTGCTCTGTTTTTCACCCAGCTTCGGTCAGTTTGACTTTTTCACTTTCTTAATGTCAAAATTGTGATGTAATTTCATGTATATTGATGGATCATGATGTAAATATGTCAAATTTTCACTTTATAGATAGATTCATCAGTTAAAAATTTGTTTGAAACTGAATGAATCAGTTCCCTTGTTTCTAGAGGCATGCTATTCCACTGCCTAATTTCTAGTTCTTAGTTTAGAATTAGTTGGAACAGCTCCCGAACATGTAAGCTAGACCCCTAGAGGCTAGGATGAGTTATGGTTTGTCTATATTAGGTACTTTCTCAATCATTATCATGGTTGGACTCTTGAGAAAGTAAGGAGCTTCATTGTACACTCATATCAGTATTTTGGCTAAGGAATTGAGACTAGGGTTTGCAACACTCTTTGGGGTCCCTATGGCATGTTATTTTGGTACAGTGATTTCTTATGTATTTGTGAATTTACTTATGTGTTATGTATGTCATTTCCTCTCTTATTTCTTCTCAGCTAAATCAAACAAGAGTGTAAGTAGAATACATTGAAATTGCAGTGCTCTACTTGAAGTTTGCTTTAGTTTCTTAATGTTTTCAATTGTTTGGAGAGGATCCATGGCTTCTCTTACCCTCTTCAACTCCTCCTCTATCTAATACATCCATATCATTTGATTTAGAGTGCCAAATACAATTGCCTACCTTGCCCCATTGAGACCTCTGCGAGACTGAACCTCATTCCTTGCACCCAAAATTTGCTTTTCCATTAGAGCCCACAAACACATCATTTTATTCAATCAAACTCCTTTGCATCTATACCTAGCCTAAAATCAGTCAGCATATTAGTCGTCTCAAACCCTTATTAATCATATTTTTAGTGAGATTGACCCAGAGAGAGCCCTCTCTCGACCTGGTAGGGCTAGCTACCAGGTTAAGCATGGTTTGGTGTTGGCCCTGGATCCTACCTTTCTCAGCCTGAGGTAGATTTAGGCTCTAACATAGTGGTGACCATACTGGGGAAGAAATTGATTGTTTTTTAGTGTTCCTTGGTTTATAAACTACAGATGGAGTCTGAAGATTAGCCAAGTAGCCTTCGAAACGTTTTTTCTTTGCATTAGCACAAGTAGATAAAAGCTAATTCAGTCAATCTCCGGTCTAGTCTTATAAACGGAATATCTAACTTGCAACTCATCCCAGTACATCTGATAATTCTAAGCTTTTGGGTGATAAGTTTAGGATTTGATAGGCTGAATAAGTTGTTAATGTCCATTTGATTTCTTGGAAATAATAACACACTGGCTTCCAGAAGATATACCAGAGCTAATCCAGATCCAGATCCCCCTCCTGTGTACGAGAATCCCAATCTTATTCCACGAAGCCTTTGTAAAGAGAGTTATGTTATTCCCGTGTTCAAATCTCATTCATGTCCTGTAGTCTTTGAGTATCTTGACGAGCTTGATTTTGACGAACAGTTTAGTCTGTCACTGTTTGAAACAAAATTTGAAAGTGCTGTTGATTCTACTGTCCTAAATCCAGAGTTTGTTGCAGCTCTTGAAACTGAAAGGGCCAATAAGTCAATTGATGATTATATCTTGAAACAGCTCCAAACTTCAATCGTGGCTTCGAACATCGCTGATTTCCTAGAAACTGCATCTGCAACCCTTGGATCTTCCGCAATTGCATCTAGTTCCGGAATTCACACTGAAACTCCATTCATTCCCACCATCCTTGTGCAGCCCACTATCTCTGATCAAAATTCTACAGTAGTATCACCTCTGTCTACTCCTTCTACTCCTCAAAAATCCAAAATTGCTTCGCCTCCACACACACCTCCTCATATTCCAAATACATCAGTTGCTCCCACTCCCCCAATATCCCCAAGACAAAATCCACCAAGAGCAATGGCTACTCATTTTGCACCCCTTATGCTGCCTCAGAATTTGGATGATATGCCCGCCGATTATCAAATCAAAATTCCTTTGTTTGATGGCACTCCTCACAGTGTTACAGCTCAGCAACATGTGGATAGGATGACAGACTTCTTCAACCTTCATGAGATTGATGCAGAAAATGTGACAATGAGACTGTTTATACAAACATTTGGCTATGAAGTAAGGAAATGGTTCAGAGCTTTACTGGCTGTAAGTGTCACTACATTGGCCAATTTGCAGAGGAAGTTCTTAGATCACTGGGAAGTGAAGAAAAATCCTCTTCAGATCCTCTCCGAATATGAGAACATCAAGTGGAATGTTGGTGAGTCTATCCAAGATTATTGTATTAGATTCAACTCTGTTTACAATGTAATTCCTGATCATATAAAGCCACCTATGGGGCTAGCCTTAATTAAGTTTCGACACTGATATGGCCTATCAATTAAGAGAGAGAGATCCGGCCACTTTGGAAGATATGCAGAAGATTGCAGTCAGCGTTGAAGCAAATTTGCTTGCCAAAAGAGCTAGAGCAAGAGCTGAAAAGAAAGTCATGATAAAGGAAGAGCCTTCCACTTCAAACCAAGTGCTTCGAAAGGTGGAGCAGATGCTTGATAGGATGAAACTTGACAAGCCTGAACCCCAAGTCAGAATCCTAACTTTCGTGGCCAGCAGCAGCCACAATTTAGGATTAAACAAAGAGAGCAGCGAGCCCAAGATCAAGTAGCGCAGCAACAGGTGTAGACACCCTTACAGTAGAATTTTGTACATGGTCCGGAATTAGATGAAGTGAAGAATGTGATTGGGGAAGAAAATCATTTCTTTACGCCCGATGATATGCCAATTTTCATCACTGAAGATGAGGAGTACTCCGAGAATTCAACTGAACAAAGAGATGAAAATTTCATTTTGGCAAATGAAACCGTTCTTGAGGAAGAGTCCGATGAGTACGAAAGAGGATACATCAATGCTTTGTCAACTCAGCAGCGACAATATTCACTCCAAAGTAGAGATGTGCCCGTGAATCCAATTCAAAAAAGGAAGGAGGCAGCAATGCCAAAGAATGATCCTCCTAACATGCAGAAAAAGGGAAAAGAGACATCTGATCCTAACACCAGCAAAACGCCATCAACAAATGAGAGATCCAACCAACCAAGTATGTCAAAGGAGAAAACTAAAAAGAAGGATGTTTTAGCGAAAGAGGTAGAAAATTTTTCAATTTTTAACTTAGAAAATGAAATCTCTAAGTTAAAAATATCAATTCCTTTGACTGAGTTGATGAAGAAAAGTAATTATAAAGGTCAGGTGTCGAAAATTTTGAATCTAGATCCATCATCTGATATGGTGAATGTGGAGGATGACAGTCCCGAGTTGATTTTTGGTCTAGCATTGGAAGGTCAGTCTCAAGATAGTGATGTAGCTCCTTTCTACATTAGTCTCAGGGTGCATGACTTTGTGTTACATAATGCTATGTTTGATTCTAGAGCCTCTCATAATCTCATGCCTAAGGCCATCATGGAGAAACTGGGACTGGATATCACTAGAAAGTATCATGACCTCTATTCTTTTGATTCTGGTAGAGTAAGGTGCATTGGTCTTATCAAGGATTTGGTGGTCAGTTTGGATCAGATTCCGACTAAAAATGTTTTGATGGATGTGGTTGTAGCGAATATACCTCCTAGATTTGGCATGCTTCTTTCCAGATCTTGGGGAGCAAAGATTAAAGGGACAATGTAGCTTGATTTCTCCTATGTTACCATTTTCGTGTTCGGTTAGATGAGGAAACTATACCAGAACAAAAGATGAAGTACATGATAACTAGCAAGGAGAAGCTAGTAAATCATCCAATCAATTATGTACAGATTGATTTAGAATCATTTTTTTTGTATTCAAATAGCTTTAATGATGTAAATAGCTAAGTAGTTGAAGTAGAAGACATTCCCGAGATCACTGAAAATTTCAGAAAAGTTTTAAAGCAAGAAAGGCAAAGACTTGATAGTACTACTGAGCAATTGGCCTTGCGAAAACAACAACATATTGAAGGACAACAAAGAAGAGAAACAGAACAAACAGAATTTCAGCATTTGGAAGAGAGTGAAGCAGGCCTATGGAGCATGGATTTTGATGGCGCGATAGGAAGGGAAGGTGCTAGAATTGGCATTTGGATATGCAGCCCTGTTCTTGCCCCAGAAAAAGTGCCAAGCAATGTAAGGGTCTGTTCTTATAAACTAGCTTTTGACTGTTCAAATAATGAAACTGAATATGAAGCTTTAATTGCTGGTTTGAAAATTCTTAGAAAGTTGAATGCCAAAAAGATTTCAGTGTACGGCAGCTCCGAGTTAGTTATCAAGCAGGTGAAAAGGGAATATCAAGCTAAGCATCCTCGAATGCGGGCCTATCGCAATGCGGTGTTGCATATCTTGAAAGTATTTTTAGATTGCACTTTGACATGTGTCCCCCGTGCTCAGAATGTCATTGCCGATTCGCTTGCAATAGCAACAAGTAATTTGAAAATCCCGATGAATTCAAACAACAAGTTTGAGATTCACATGAAGCATCGCCCAGCTGTCCCCAACAATCAAAGGTATTGGCAAGTGTTTCAAGATGATGATGAGATCAATGAATTTCTGCAAAACGAAGGTAAATTCAAAGACACTTCTATTGATGTGGAGTATGATGATGGTGAGGCTAATATAGAAGTCAATCAGATGGAAGTTTTGCAGCTCAAGGACAACATCATTCCTAAAGATCTAATACCTTTTGTTATGCTCTTAACCTGCAAATGATACCCAAATATAGAATATGTGAAGAAAAGATACCGAGAACACAAAATATGCAAAGAAAAGATACCCAGAACACAGAATGGCAATGATTTTATTATTCAGAGAGTAATATTCACTTGCCTCTTCGAGGGGGCAACCTCCAATAGAGTAGAACTCGATTACAAAAATAAGACATGATGCTCCTCGCAGGGAGTTTCTATCCTTTATATATGACTCCTACGTGCAATACCACGGGCCAATACCGTGTATTACTAATACCATCTATCTAATACTACAGCCCATTTGCAACTAACTGTGGTTCCGTTATTAATTGCGGATTAATCACTTACAATTATTAATATGGGCTTTATTGACTCTTGACTATGACATGGTCCCATTACATAGATAAGGGGCTTAGGGTGGGACCCTAACATGCCCACCCCCTTAAGACTAGCCTTGTCCTCAAGCCTGAAGCTGCGGAAACTGCTGCAGAATAGTGGCTGGCTCCCAAGCTGCATCTTCTCGAGAGGTGTCTTTCCATTTGACGAGGACTTCCTTAATCATGCGGCCGCGGAGTTGCTTGACTCGTGTGTCGAGGGCTTGTTCCGGTTGAATACAGATGGATCCTTCTTCATCCAATTCCGGGAGACTAGTCTAAATTCTGCAATTGTTCCCAATCACTTTCTTGAGGCATGAGACATGAAAAACTGGATGGATTTTTGCAGTAGGTGGCAAGGCCAACTTGTAGGCCACTTATCCAATGCGTTGAAGTACTTGATAGGGTCCGTTGAATTAGGGAGAGAGTTTCTGACATCCCTTGTCTTTGAGTGATGTTTGCTTATATGGTTGGAGCCATAAAAAGACCTGATCCCCTTCTTGAAAGTGGTGCTCTGAGCGATGCTTGTCTACCTTTTGCTTCATGTGGTTCTGAGCTTGATGAAGATTCTCTCTAAGATGGGCGAGCATAGTTGCGCGATGTTGTAGGAGTTGATCCACTGCTTGGACTTTTGAGCATCCCTTGAGATATGAAGTAGGTGAAGGCGGGAGTTGACTATATACTGCTTCATAGGGGGTCATTTTGGTGGTGGCATGATAGTTGGTGTTATACCACCATTCTTCCAGAGGTAGCCACTGTACCCAAAGGTGTTGTTTTTCTGAAGTAAAACACCTAAGGTAGGTTTCTAGACATTTCTTCACGGCTTCAGTTTGACCATCTGTTTGCGGATGGTAGGAAGTACTGAGTTTTAGTTGAGTGCCTTGGATTCTGAAGAGTTCCTGCCAAAAATTATTGGTGAAGATCGAGTTGTGGTCAGACACAATAGAAATAGGCATGCCATGCAATTTGAAGATCTGATTCATGAAAGTTTGAGAAACCAAGGTTGGTGTAAACGTGTGGGGAAGAGCGCAAAAATGAGCATACTTCGACAATCGGTCCACAACCACCATGATGACTGACTTTTTCCCTGATTTTGGAAGACCTGTAATGAAATCCATAGAAACTTCCGTCCAAATTGATGCCGGAATGGGCAATGGTTGTGATGTGCCAGGTGTGTTGACGGTTTCCCCTTTGTGGCGTTGACAGACATCGCATTCGGTTACGAAGGTAAGGATGTCATTTTTCATGCCTGACCAGAAAAATGATCATCTGGTGCGAGCATACGTCCTCTGAAAACCCGAATGTCCTGCAATGGGAGATGAGTGCATCTCTGCCAAAATGCGACTTTTGAAGGTGGATGCTCGTGATATTACGACTCTGTCCTTGTAGCGAAGAATATCATCCTGCCATGAGTAGCCCTTGGTGGAATTTGGATCTGCCTGCAATTGAGAAATGAGTTGGGAGAGCCCTGGGTGTGAAAACCATTCTCTGCGAGCTTCTTCAATCCATTCTGGAATGGGGAGGGAAATAGCTAGCAAGGTACTTTCCTCCTCAAATTGGCGAGATAATGCATCTGCTACACTATTGTCTTTCCCTTTCTTGTAAATGATCTCATAATCATATCCCAGCATTTTGGCTAGCCATTTATTTTGTTGTGGGGAGGAGAGGCGTTGCTCCAAAAATATTTAAGACTGTGATGATCTGTGCGGATTTGGAAATGTCGCCCCAATAAATAAGGTCGCCAGGTGTCGACTGCATGTAAGATGGCCATCATTTCCTTCTCGTATGTAGATTGGCCTTGATTCTTCCCACTGAGTTGCTGGCTTGTGAAGGCCAACGGTCGTCCTTCCTGCATTAAAACCGCCCCAATACCTGTCCCCGAATCATCACATTCAATGACAAAAGATTTGGTGAAGTCAGGTAGTGCTAAAACTGGAGTGGAACACATGGCATTTTTTAGAGCTGTAAAGGCCTGTTGTGCTTCCTCATTCGAGACGAATGAATTTTGCTTTAGGAGTTGGGTGAGGGGCTTCGCTATGCGACCATAGTTGCAGACAAATTTACGATAATAGCCTGTGAGACCTAAAAATCCTCGCAAGCTCTTCAAGGTCTTAGGTTGAGGCCATTCCTGCATTACTTGGATCTTTTTGGGGTCCACCTTGACACCCTCACACCCCACAATGTGGCCCAAATACTCTACCTCTGCCTTGCCAAATGAACACTTGGACATCTTGACAAATAATTTATGCTTTTGGAGCAGTTGCAAGAGTAGATCTACATGCTGAAGCTGTGCGCCCCAAGTGCAACTATAGATGAGGATGTCATCGAAGAAGACAAGGACAAATTTCCTGAGATATGGCTTAGGAATGTGGTTCATAAGGCTCTGAAAAGTAGAAGGGGCATTACAAATACCAAATGGCATGACCAAGAATTCATAGTGGCCTTCATGAGTTCTGAAAGCAGTCTTGGGGATGTCGACTTCCTTCATGCAAATCTGGTGGTAGCCTGAGCGAAGATCCAGCTTCGTGAAAAATTGAGCCCCATTGAGTTCATCCGGAAAATCATCAATCACCAGGATGGGAAATTTATCTTTGACTGTCAACTTATTGAGGGCCCTGAAGTCAGGACACATCCGCCACTCCCCATATTTTTTTAGCACCATGACCACTGGGGATGAGTAAGGACTGATGCTGGGACGAATGACCCCTACTTGCAAAAGTTCCTTGATGATTTTTTCTATTTCGTTCTTTTGGGTGAATGGATATCTGTATGGGCGCACATTTGGGGGTTGGGCCCCTGGAACCAAGGTGATGCTATGATCATGCTCCCCTTGCGAGGGTGGAAGCCCTTGAGGCTTGTCAAAGACCAGAAGATGGTTATTTAAAATCTATTGCATCTCAGGATGAAGTGGCGGCTGCTTGGTTTCGACTCCCTGGATGGCATTAAATTGAGCTACCACTCCATGATTGCCCTTTTTTAACAATTTTTCCATCCTATGCGAGCTGATGATAGAGGGGGCTCCTGCCTGGAGTCCACAGAGGGTATGTGTGTGGTTGTTCTGCTTAAAACTCATATACAACTCCTGGAAATCCATTGTGATTGGCCCAAGAGTGCAGAGCCATTCAACGCCGAGGACAATGTCGCAACCCCCCATGTGTATGGCAAACATTTGGGTTTTCAACTGATAATCCCCCATTTGAATTTTGACATTTTCACAACGGCCTTCACATTTCATTGTGCCTCCATCTGCAATTTGAACTTGGAAGTTAGAAACTGCTCGTACAAAGCAATGCATTGTTTCTGCGACCTTTTGATGGATGAAATTATGTGTACTTCCACTATCAATCAAAACTATTACTGGGCGATGTTTAATAAACCCTCTGATTTTGAGTGTTTGAGGGGAAGAAATCCCTGCCAAGGAATGCAAGGAAATAATTGGTTTGTCAGAGACATTGTCTTGTTGGTTATCGTCCTCTAGCGGCTCATGTTCGTCAAGTGGAGGATCTTCCTCTATTGAGTTGTAGTCAGTGGCATCTATTTGAAAGAATTTGGGCTCCTTACATTTATGACCTGGGGAGTACTTTTCATCACAGTAGTAACATAGTCCCTGCTTCCTTCTTTTTTCCATTTCTACAGGGGACACCTTTTGGACCTTAAGTGTTTGAGTCGTGTTCTGCGCCTGTGGGAGACGACCTTTAGCAGGGAAATTTGGGCGACTGTATTGGGCTGCTAATGTACGTTCCACCTTACGAGCTACCTGGCAAGCCTCCGACCACGTGGGAGGGTGGTGAAGTAGAGCTTGAGCTCTGATGGCTTCTTTAAGACTGCTGATAAAACATTCTGTGTAGAATTCATCTGTGAGACCCTTAGTGCGGAAAGCTAAGCTTTCAAAAGCATTTATATATTCTTCTACTGTACCAATCTGTCTGAGCTTAGTGAGACGACCCAAATAAGAGTTTTCTTGTTCAAAGTGATCTTGAAGAGCTTTGGTAAATTGGGTCCAAGTTCTAAAATATCCATTGCAACGTTGATGCCATTCCCACCATTGCCACCATTCATTGTCAAAGTACATGCTCCCCAACATAAGCTTAGTTGCATCATCTAGGATCTTATTCAATTTGAAATACTGGTCCATTTGTGCTAGCCATGCTGTTGCGTGAGAACCATCAAATTTATGCATATCCAACTTAGGAGGTCGCTGATTGGGTGGTGGATGGGTGTGCCAGACGTGAGGAGAGTGACTAGATTCACCGTAAATGCCTTCATAGCCATTATACCCCTCCTCATGGGCTTGCTCCTTGCCGTTTGACATAAAATCCTCCTTGCCTTTTCCCTGCAATTTCTCTAGTCGGAGACTCATTCCTTTAAGCGCATTGTTCATGCTATCCAGATTTAGTTTGTCAAGCTGAGTTTGGATTTTGTTCACCGTTTCTTCCAGTTTGTCCATCCTTTCATTGGCCATCGCTTGAGCTCTAGTTGCTACCATACACTGACCTGATGAAAAATTGGGACCGCCAAAAAAAAAAAATTTGCCCAATTAATTGAATGGTACCACCATGCTCAGCTCGCCGTCCTGATTTTAATGGGCTATATCACCAATAAGTGTCCCGGAACATCTCAGATTTTTTTTTTTTTTTAACTTCTAACGGAGTTTTACTCCTTCTTGATCAATACTGCAGTCGCCAAATCCTCAAAATGTCAATGCGGCCAAAAGTCCTGCAACAATTAGACCCTGGTATAGGAACCCTGCACAACGCTTCTGGTCTTCTGGATCTGAGAGATCAGAATGGCAGGTCGGGTAGCGCTGGACGGCTGAACTAACTGATTCTGCAGATCTGAAGAATCTAATAGATCGGAACTGGTTGGTTGGGACCGATGTCTGCTGCTACTGCACTCCTTTGCTCAAGAGGATCTGGAAGAGATGATGATTAAAAAAGGACCTAGGGTCTTGAGGAGTGTCAGGTGCTACAGATCGCAATATACATAAGGGTCTGGCAGTAGTACTCGGCCCAATGTTTTAGGGCTCTAACTAAGGAGGGTCGACCGTACCCTTAGCCGTACCACTCGACTACCCTATCGTACGGGTGAGTAATCTCTCCGAATGCTGTTCTCAGTGTACTGTAGCCGCAAGATGGTCGCTGGTTTATCTATGGCGAGGTTTTTAGGGAGCCTATGGGGCCTCCAATATATCCAGAGGGTACGTGGAAGACAGTCCATGCGCGGTTCTGTCTAATGCGCTACTACTCGAAGGGGTACCCACAGGGGTTACAAGGGAGTCCAACAGACGTGACCACCTCTTGTATTTCCTGCGTGCATGCCTCCCCAAATCCGCAGATTTATGCGCTTAACGACAGATCCCATGGTTTAAAGATGCTGGAACACGTCTCGAGCCAAAAAAAATTTGCTACTAAATGGAGATCCCACCGGCCGTGGAAAGTGCTCTGATACCACTTGTTATGCTCTTAACCTGCAAATGATACCCAAATACAAAATATGCAAAGAAAAGATACCGAGAACACAAAATATGCAAATAAAAGATACCCAGAACATAGAATGGCAATGATTTTATTATTCAGAGAGTAATGTTCACTTGCCTCTTCGAGGGGGCAACCTCCAATAGAGAAGAGCTCGATTACAAAAACAAGACACGATGCTCCTTGCAGGGAGTTTCTATCCTTTATATATGACTCCTACGTGCAATACCACGGACCAATACCGCGTATTACGAATACCATCTATCTAATACTATGGCCCATTTGCAACTAACTGTGGTTCTGTTATTAATTGCAGATTAACCACTTACAATTATTAATATGGGCTTTATTGACTCTTGAATATGACGTGGTCTCATTACATAGATAAGGGGGTTAGGGTGGGACCCTAACACCTTTAGAGGAGCTATTCGATCATGATGATGTGGCACGGAAACCAAGCTTGCTGCCAACCGAGAAAGGAATTGAGGATGTGAACATTGGATCAGCTGAAAATCCTAAGATGGTAAAATTATCAAAGGCGTTGCCTCCACAGGTAAAAGCAAAGTATATCAATTTGTTATCCTCTTTTACTGATGTATTTGCTTGGGATTATTCAGATTTGAAGTCATATGATACAAGCATAATTCAACATGTCATCCCGATCAAGCCAAATCAAAAGCCTTTTCGTCAGAAGCTAAGAAGGATAAATCCAAAGTTGCTGCCCTCAATTGAGAAGGAAGTGAATTGGTTGTACAAAGCCGGTATCATAGTCCCCATAAGGTTTTCAGATTGGATTTCAAATTTGGTGCCCGTGCACAAGAAAACAAGTGATATTCTGTTATGTATTGATTTTAGAAATCTGAACAAAGTTTCTTTGAAGGACAACTATCCCTTGCCCAAGATGGATCACATACTTCAGAGAGTAGTTGGAGCATCCTAGATGTCACTACTCGATGGTTATTTGGGTTATAACCAAATTCTGGTCCATGAGGATGATCGAGACAAAACAGCGTTCACCACTCCGTGGGGAACCTTTCACTATTCAAAGATGCCTTTCGGATTGAAAAATGTTGGTGTAACCTTTCAGCGGGCGATGGATATCGCATTTGAAAATGAAAAAGATGTCTTTCTAGTGGTTTATCTTGATGACTTGATAGTTTTCTCTAATTCAGATGAAGATCACCTTTATCATTTGAAGATTGTGTTTCAGCGGTGTAGGAAGTATGGCATCCCTCTCAATCCAAAGAAAAGTTTGTTCACCATGGATGAAGGCAAGCTTCTCGGCCATATTATCTCAAAGGAGGGCATCCGCATCGATCTAGCTCAGGTGGAGGCCATTCAAAAGATTGATTTTCCACGAAGTAAGAAATAAATCCAATCCTTCAATGGTAAGATAAAACTTTTACGTCGCTTTGTGCCCAATCTTGCAGAACATTTAAGGGAAATCACAAACATTCTAAAAAAGGATAGTGCAGTAAGGTGGACTGAGGAAGCAGTTAAGTCCTTCAATTTAGTGAAATTAGCTCTTTCTTCAGCTCAGGTTTTGATCAGCCTGGACTATACTCAAGATTTTATTTTGTTTTCATTTGCCTCGGATCATACTATGGCAGCGGCCTTGATGAAGAAAAGAGACCAGCTCGAGAAGCCAATCGCATTTTTTAGTAGAACCATAAGGGATGCGGCATTGAAGTACAATATTATCGAAAAACAAACCCTTGCTTTGGTAAAGGCATTGAAAGATTTTCGAGTTTATATTTTGCATTCCCACATCCTTGCTTATGTTCCTAATGCTGCTATTAAGGATGTCTTAGTGCAAACAAATCCGGAGGGGAGAAGAGGCAAATGGATTGCTACCTTGTTGGATTATGACGTGGAAATCAAACCAACAAATCTCATTAAACGACAGGGGCTGTCTAAACTAATGGTTGAGTCAAATATACACGTCTCGGACATTAATCTAATTGCTGCTATGTCCAAGGAAGATGAAGAGAATCTGCCCGCTCAGGTATCAGAAATTTTCCTTCTTTCTCCTTGGTATTCAGACATTGTTTATGTACTCCAAAATCTATCATCACCACCCGGAATGGCTAAGAACAAAAGTAGTACACTGAAATTGAAGGTTGCAAAGTTTTTTATTATGAATGGTGCACTTTATTAGAAAGACCCCAGTGGTGTCTTGCTAAATTGTTTAGTGGAAGAAGAGGCGAAACAGGTGATGGAAGACTTTCACAAAGGAGATTACAGAGGCCATCTTTTCTGGAAGACAACAGCCAATAAAATCTTGAGAGCTAGGTATTATTGGCCAACTCTTTTTGCTGATGTGTACAAAACAGTGACCATCTTCCATGAATGTTAGATTTTTCAAGGTCAGAGAAAGTTGTAGCCTTTACCGCTCAAGCCCATTGAAGTAAGTGCTCCATTTCAGTAGTGGGGTTTGGATTTCATCGGTGAGATTCATCCTTCTTCTTCAGCGCAACATAAGTGGATCCTCACAGTGACAGATTATTTCACCAAATGGATTGAGGTGATTCCTTCAAGGTAGGCCACCAATTCGGTAATTATCTCATTTCTTGAAAACAACATTTTGTCTCGTTTTGGATGTCCAAATAAGATGATCACTGACAATGCAACAACCTTCAAATTGAAAAGAATGATTGATTTTTGTTATAAGTATCAAATCACTTTGGGGCATTCGACTACCTATTACCCACAAGGCAATGGATTGGCTGAATCCTCAAATAAATCTCTTGTCAAAATTATCAAAAAGCTGCTAGAAACTAACAAGAAAAGTTGGCACAAAAAGTTGGTCAATACACTTTGGGCAGACAGGGTAAGTCAAAAGAAATCTATAGGCATGTCTCCTTTTGAGCTTGTGTACGGTGTGGACACAGTCTTCCTAACCTCTTTGGTAGTCCCGATGGTCAAACTTTTGCAAGAAGCGAGCAGCGAAGATGATGGTTTGCAGTGGAGGATCAATCAAATGATTCATTTGCAGCAAACTAGGGAGGAGGTATTTCAGAATACTTTTAAGCTGCAAGAAATAATCAAGAGAATATATGACTGAAAAGCAAAGGTGAACAGGTTTGAAATAAGAGACATAGTGTTGAAATGGGATGCAAGGAACGAAGGGAAAGGAAAACATGGAAACTTTGAAAATCTTTGGAAAGGACCGTACAAAATTGCTACATATCGGGGCCAGAATGCTTTTCTTTTGCAAGAGCTAAATGGTGAAGATTATCCTGGTGGAGCGGTCAACGGTCAGCTCCTCAAACGGTATTATTTGTGAAATTGTTTCTGCTGCCCTATTCATCACTGTATATACCAGTTTGTTTAAATTCCATTGCAAGTGTACAATGCTTTCATTCTTCAGTTTGGGGCCCGAGGTGAAGGTTATAAAGCTGACGTTTGATTTCAGTGTTGGTCTGGTTTGTTAAGAGTCAAGTCTTTTAGTCAATTTTAGTCTTGAAAATGAGTCAATTTTGAGTCACATTCAATCCTGAAATTGAGTCTTTAAGTCAAGAGTTTAGTTTTGTTTAGTCGAAGTTATTGACTCCATAGCCCAATGGACGAAGGCATTGTCAGCTTTTCCAAATATTTGTAGTTCTTGGCACCTCCAAGGAGCTACCATCCCCATTGGAGCCAATGTTAGTGTCGGTATCTTCATCCCTCCGTCAGAGATCAAATCCTCTTGTTGCATTGCATATTAGGTGTCCCGCCAAGTCAACTGCATTCCATTATGCGGATGGATCATCTAACGGTAGTGACTTCTCCTATAGTTTTCCTCATGTCATTTACCTGCTGGCTCATGCTTATTCATCAAAATTGAATATAGTCACTTTTTGTCTTTAAGATTGCAAAAGTCTTTTAGGCTTTCATTGTCATTTAGGTTTAGGGTTTCATCAAAAAGTGTTTCAAAATGTCCAATAACAACCAGCAGGCACATGAGGAAGTTCCAGCATCAATAAATTTCATATCAATTGTTCAGAGATGCAGTTTTCCTCAAAACTCTATTTTGAGGAAAAACAGAGTATTTTTGCTTTTATTGTACCAAATCATCTAATTTTATTATTTCATCTGTAACCCTGGTCACTTTTACTAGCCTCAGTAGCTCCAACCCCCTGCAAAACAAAAAAAAACATAAGTCATTCAGTTCATCACAAGCTCTAATAAGGTGAAAAATTTCAAAACATAGTTCAAATAAAGTCATTTTCAAAACATTGTAAAGGTGGGTTTTGAAAACCAAAAATTAAAAGACTCCTTGTATATAAGTCATTTTTTCAATTTGAAACGCTCATTTGCACTCAAAAACAAAGTAGAAGCAAGGCAAAGCCATGTTGGTGAGCAAGTGAGATAAGGTTGGTGAAAAATGCCCCAAGATAGAGGCGTGGCACACTGGGTAGGTGGCGCAGCACACATAGCAGGCGCGACGCATTAGATTGCGATTTCCACTACAAATTTACACAGGCATGACACACATAACTGGCACAGCGCATTGGGCTTGATGTGCAGCGCATACAGCCGACAAGCCCGAAACCTTCAACAATTCATTCCAAATCACCCAAAAAGCGTGGATCATCATTTGTGCAAGTAGGTTGAGCCTTTATCACTGTTTTTTATCCAATTTTGGCAGTTGTTTTATGGTGGTCGTCTTATGGTGGTTGGATAAGAAAATCAAACCCTACCTCTCTCTCCAAAGAAAAAAATGCTAGGGTTTGTATCAATTATTTGGCTGCCAAGTTATTCCCTCACCTTTCCACTCCCTCACTCATTTTCCTTAATCTCCCTATTCCCTAAATTCACACATTCCTAAACATCATCTATTCCTACACCAATTCCCATTTCCCAAAATCCCAAATACAAATTCCCAAACCCTATTCCTATACCAAAAACTCCTAAATCATTCCCTAATTCCATATTTCCCTAACTAAACCCTATCCCAACAGTCCCTAAAATCCTTCATTTTTCCCTCCCTCTATAGTCCCTTATATCACTCTTCCCTTGGTGGCAAAAGTCAAAACACATCATCATCTACTTCTCATCAAGACAATTTAATCACTAGTAGAGATGGAATTTTATCCCTCATATGATTATGAAGAGGAGACACACAATGACTCACCTACAGAGGTACATGCACCCAGGAGGCCTCATAGAGGTGGCAAGCATATTCGAGAAGAACCAACCACTCTTGCTGAATTACAGGCTTGCCCTCTTGCCATCTCTTGTTTTTAGCACCAGTACTGCTATGAATTTTGTGAGAAGATTGCTAGCATTAAGTTTTATCATGAGTTGGCCCGTTTGTTTGTGTTGCATTTACATGATGGTTAGGCCACTCTAGCTGGTGTCACTTTCACATTAACACCAGAATCTATTTCACTAGAAACCGATATTCCTAACATTGGAGAGCAATGGAACAAGAGGCAGCAAATTGACCGGCAGCATTATGAACCATACATCAAGCCCGGCTATTTGAGACAACTCAAAAGGGTGTTTCCTTTTCGGTACCTCAAAGATTCTTATGCTCCTTTGATGAAATTGATAATGAGGTATTTCAGCTTTGAGGGTCGGTTCTCTCATTTATATGCTTATCATATCCGGCTGCTAACGCATTTTACCAGGGTGAGGATGATGAACATCCCTTACTTCATGTGTCGAAATATTGAGAAGATGACTTCTCTCGTACAACACAAAACTCCTCAGCAGCAGCTCAATAGTATATATCATTTTGCTCTCATAAAAATTGTGGTCATCCATCAGCTTGGCTTGCAGGGCATCACTTGGGAAGAATTCATTTCTTGTGAGTTTTTCACAGCTCCTCAGGAACCTTTAGAGGCTTTGCATGAGATAGGTGGACCTTCTTATCAACATGAGGGTCATGAGACACAGACCTTTAGTATGCCAGTGTTCATCATTTATCAGAAAGGCACTAGACGGTTGTTCGCAGAAGCCAAGTGAGTATTATCTCCATCCAGGATGGAAGGGGTCTCGCTTCCATCGTCAACACCATAGGTTCAGGACAAAGGCAAGAGGCCATTACAAGATGAGGGGCCTTCAGGTGAGTGGGACTTTATTCTCATTGAGGATGATGATACAGATGTGGGCCCACAAAGCACAAATCTCACTGAAATCATCCAAGAGTAGCAGGTGGACATCAAAGCCTTGTCCCTCAACTTGGAGAGGGATAAGTGGATTATAAAGTACTTGGAGCAAAGAAATAAGTAGCTTGAAGATTAGCAAGCAATCATGGAGTTGCAAAACATTTGGGAGAATCGCCAAGCTGCCCAAAGGAGAAGGGTGGAGTTCACTTCACTCGAGCAAGAGATCAATGCCGATCGGGATTCTTGGCTCGAAAGGGTCAATATCCACTTAGAGAAGTTGTTGGAGAAGGCTAACAAGGAGAAAGACTTGTTGAGACAAATGGCTTTTCATTACATGGCGAGGAACAAAGTTTGCAAGGCGAGAATCAAGAGCTTAAAGGCAAAATTGAAGAGAGCATCAAAGAAGCGAAAGGAGCATGATCACCTTCAGATATTGGTTGAGGCTTCCTTGGCCAAAAAACATGCTTGATGGAGAAGACTCAGCCAAAATTTCAAAATATTTGGGGCATTTTTGAAATTTTTGGCACAAAAAATAGGATTTTCTGCCCTATGCGCCGCGCCACGTGGCGCTCGCTTTTGCTAGGAGCCTCCAAATCACAAAAACTCATAATTTTTGGATTTGTCAAGGAAAAATATGCTTGCCTACCAATGGCCAAGAAATTTGGACAGGATTTGAGCCCTCAAAAAGGTCAAAAACACTCAAAAAATGACCTTACTGCCCCTATTTTGACACACAGGAAGCAGTCTTGGGTGTTTTGATTTTTGATAGGGCAAATGAAGGCCAAATTGAAAAATTCCACTTGGGTTGGAACATAGACAGACAGATAGTTCCAACAAGCACACGTAGAGTGAATTTGGACACCAATAAGGCCTCCAAAAGTGGGTCCAAACAGGTGCTATGCATAGAGAATCAGGCGCGGCGCATAGAGGAAAGTTTGCCAGTTTGACCAAGTATTGCTCTGTTTTTCGCCCAGCTTTGGCTAGTTTGACTTTTTCAATTTCTTAATGTCAAAATTGTGATGTAATTTCATGTACATTGATGGATCATGATGTAAATATGTCAAATTTTCACTTTATAGATAGATTCATCAGTTAAAAAGTTGTTTGAAATTGAATGAATCAGTTCCCTTGTTTCTAGAGGCATGTTGTTCCACTGCCTGATTTCTAATTCTTGGTTTAGAATTACTTGGAACAGCTCCAAAACATGTGATCTCGACCCCTAGAGGCTAGGGTGAGCTATGGTTTGTCTATATTATGTACGTTTTCAGTCATTAGCATGGTTGGACTCTTGAGAAAGTAAGGAGCTTCATTATACACTCATATCAGCATTTTGGCTAAGGAATTGAGACCAAGGTTTGCAGCACTCTTTGGGATCCCTG
This sequence comes from Pinus taeda, assembly GCA_000404065.3. Taxonomy (NCBI): domain Eukaryota; kingdom Viridiplantae; phylum Streptophyta; class Pinopsida; order Pinales; family Pinaceae; genus Pinus; species Pinus taeda. The sequence goes on along the minus strand of APFE031685263.1, from coordinate 29,038 downwards.
TGGCATGTTGTTTTGGTACAGTTCTTTCTTATGTATTTGTGAATTTACTTATGCGTTATGTATGTCATTTCCTCTCTTCTTTGTTCTCGGCTAAATCAAACAAGAGTGTAAGTAGAATGCATTGAAATTGCAGTGCTCTACTTGAAGTTTGCTTTAGTTTCTTGATGTTTTCAACTGTTTGGAGAGGATCCATGGCTTATCTTGACCTCTTCAACTCCTCCTCTGTCTAATCCATCCATCTCATTTGATTTAGAGTGCCAAATAAAATTGCCTACCTTGCCCCATTGAGACCTCTACAAGACTGAACCTCATTCCCTACACCCAAAATTTGATTTTCCATTAGAGCCCACAAACACATCATTTTATTCAATCAAACTCCTTTGCATCTATACCTATCCTAAAATCAGTCAGCATATTAGTTGTCTCAAGCCCTTATTGACCATATTTTTTCTGAGATTGACCCAGAGAGAGCCCTCTCCCAATCTGGTAGGGTTATCTACTAGGTTAAGCATGGTTTGATGTTGGCCCTGGATCCTACCTTTCTCAGTCTGAGTTAGATTTAGGCTCTAACAAAACCAAGAAAATATTTGATCTCACCAAGCAAGGACATTTCAAATTCTTTCTGCATCACCAAGGCAAATTTTTGGCTCATGGCTTCTTCATTGCTACCAAATATGATATCATCAACATACACAACAAGTATTAGCAATTTATCATTGTCAATTTTTATATATAGATTGTTATATACTGATCCTTTTGAAAAACCTTGTTGATGGAGATATTTGTCCAGATGATAATACCAAACCCTTGGAGCTTGTTTAAGACCATAGAGAACCTTTCTGAGTCTGCATACAAGTTTTGGATCATTTCCAAGGATGAATCCATCTGGTTGCTCAATATACACTTCTTCTTATAAGTCTCCATTTAGAAAGGCAGATTTGACATCCATTTAATATACTTTGAACTTCTGAAATCTAGAAAGAGCAAGGAACATTCTTATGGCTTCAGGTATAACTACTGGTGCAAAAGTTTCTTCAAAGTCTATACCTTATTGTTAAGCATACCATTTACAAACAAGTCTGGCCTTGTTTCTAATAACATCTCCATTTTTGTTCAGCTTGTTTTTGAATAACCATTTGGTTCTTATGACATTCTTATCATTAGGTCTAGGAACCAATTCCGAAGTGTTATTTCAATCTGATCAAGTTCTTCATTCATGGCCTTGACCTAGGTTTCATCTTTGCATGCTTCACTTATATTTCGTGGTTCGACAGAGGAGAGCAATGCCAGATAGCTTGAAGCTTCTGTAATAGTTCTTCTTGTTTGTACACCTGCCTCTTTTTGCCCCAAATTTTGAGACTCTAGATGGTTCTTCTGGACATACCTAGATGGAGTCTTTTCTTCTACCCTTATCTGTTCTTTTGGTTCCTCGTAAGTTTCTTCTTCAACATTAGTCTGATTTGATGTTGAATGATAGTCCTCATCGTCATCTTCAAAATCTTTGGATTTTACATGCTTTGGATTGTTGCCTGCTTCATCAACCACCACATCAATACTTTCAACAATTTTACCAAGTATTTTATTGTAACGCTTATATCCTTTACTTCGAGAAGAGTAACTGAGGAGGATGCCTTCATTTGCTCTAGGTTCAAATTTTCCAGGCTTTTCATCAGTCCTTTTGATGTAACATTTTCTTCCAAAAACTTTGAAGTATTTTATAGTAGGAGTCTTACCATACCAAAGTTCATGAGGAGTTTGAGTGCTATTTACCCGGACATTTGTTTTGTTGAGAATAGTAACGACAACAAATGCAACTTCACCCCAAAAGGTTGCAGGAGTTCTAGACTCATCAAACATAGCAGAAGCCATTTGTTGCACTGTTATTTTCATCCTTTCCACCACTCCATTTTGTTGAGGAGTCCTTACAATAGAGAATTCCCTTCTTGTTCCATGTTCTTCACAAAAGTCAAAAAATTCATCCGAGGTAAATTCCCCTCCTTGATCAGACCTGAGGCATTTGATCTTGTGATCTGATTCATTTTCAACCAAGGCTTTGAAAGATTTGAACTTTTCGAAAGCTTCATCTTTATGCTTCAAAAGTCCTATCCATCATATCCTGGAAAAGTCATCAATGAAAAATATAAAGTATTCTTCTCCACGAGGTGACTTTTTCCTTGATGGACCACATAAATTAGTATGGACAAGTTCAAGTGGCTTACTAGCTGATCCTTCCTTCTTAGGGAAATATGTTCTAGTTTGCTTTCCAAACTGACATGATTTGCATATTGTATTGTCTGGAATTTTGATGTCAGGAAGATCATGAACAGCCTAATATTTGCATGCTTTCCTTATCTGAGGGAAGCTTAGATGCCCCAATCTTCTGTGCCATAGCCGGTGTTCATCATTTTTGCTTAGATAGCATTATTGTTGTCCTCCCTTGAGTATGTATAAATTATTTGGATTTCTTATGCCTTCGATCACTATTTCTCCTATATCAAGCTCACAAACAATACATCCATTTGATCGAAACACTACCTCATTTCCTTGATCACACATTTGACTAACACTCAATAGATTATTCTTTAAGCCATCAACATAGATAACATTTCCAAGTTTGACCTTTTCTTTTAAAAGAACAGAACCTTTACCTTTTATGAGTGCAGGGGTGTCATTTCCAAATGAGACCTTCCTTTCCTTTTCTAAGGCACTATATGACTGAAGTTTCTCTTTATCACCTGTCATATGTTTCAAGCATCCACTATCGATGTACCACTGATTTTCCTATCCTTCCACATATAAGGCTATACCGCATATTTTGAGTTGTGGTTCTTTCTTTCTCCATGTTTTGGGACCTAATGAAGCTTGCTCCTTCTGAGATGTATTCCGAAACTGGCTTCTACATTCAGAATCTTCATGACCAAAGTTGTTACAAATAGAGCATTCTATTTCATTTTCAAGAGAAGAAAAGTTATTTTATGTCCTCTTCATGATCCTAATCACATTCCTTTGATTTTTTGCTTCTCTAGTCATGATGGTTTTGTAGGCAACACAATGAGTATCTTTGTGTCCAAAGTTATGACATGAGAAACATTGGCCATTAAAGAAATTCCTGCGATTATCAAATTTACCGACCAAGTGATTGTAGCTTCCATTGACATTCATTCTTGAGGCAAATTGAGAATTATTTACCTACGGTTGGTTGTAGCTTCTATTCATCCTTGAAGTAGACTGACCTCGATTTACCTGGTGATCTACTTTATGCCTTTGTTGACGATTTTCAACCTATTCACTTCTCCTTGCTGCATCAAGATACCTTTTGAAGGTGGATGGATTTTGTTCTTGAGATGCTTCTTCAGCATATCCAAGACCTGTCTTGATTGAGGAGAACACTACACTTTGATAATTTCATCTAAAGTTTTAGATCCTTTAGCAAATCTAAGATTAAGAGCTTTTGTTTTCTCAATATCTTTTCTAAGTCCCACAATTTCACATTCTAACTTTTCATTGTGTTTTTCCCTTTCAGCAAGTTGTAATGTCAGGGTATCTATGAACATAATCTTTTCTTCTAAATAGATTTTAAGTTTAGAAATTTCTTCATAGATATCATCTTCATCTATAGAATCTAAGAAATCATCATCTTCTAAAGCCATAAAAAGCCTATAATCATTACCATGTTCATCTTCATCACTATTTGAAAGTCCATTGCTACCTTCATCTATATAATAACTCTTCTTACTTATGTTCTATTTTTTGTTCCATTTAACTGGTTCCTTACCTTTATCAAGCTTATATTTATGAGGACATTTGGATGCATAGTGACCAACTCTTCCACAAGCAAAGCATTTGAAAGGTAGCTTACCTATGAATCTTCCAGAACCCCATTGAAGGTTCTTGAAAAAGTTTGATTCTTCCTCTCCTTCTAATGTATGTCCTGACTCATTGTATTCTCCTTTTCCTGAAGCTTTGAATGCAGCTTCTCTCATGTCTGATGGACCCCCTTTTCTCATTTTGAAAGCAGTTAGGATTCCGTGTAGCTGTGACATATTAATACTCTAAAGATTCTACTTTTCTTCTATGGAAGAAACCTTTGATTCAAACTTAGAAGACAAGGATCTTAGTACCTTTTCAACTAAAGTAACTTCTTTTATTTCTTCACCCAAATTTTTCATGCAATTAACAATCTCATCTATGCGTAGGAAATAATTAGCCACACTTTCATCATTGTGCATTTTGAGAGTTTCATATTGAATTCTAAGAGATTGTAGTTTTTCATGTTTTACCTGATCGTCTCCTTCATAGCTTAGATGATCTTGTCCCATATTTCTTTGGCAGTTTTGAGCTGCATAACCTTGACGAATTCTGATTGTGATAGACTCCCCAATAGAGTATTGACAGCCTTTGCATTTGTTTCATACTACTTTTTACCTGTCGTATCTATAGGAGTTGCTGTTGGAAATGTGTATCCTCCTTCCATGATATCCCAAACTTCTGTTCCAAGAGATTGAAGATAGGTTGTGGTTCTTACCTTCCAATAGACAAAGTTACTCCCATCAAAAATTGGTGGCCTGATGGATGCATCTTTTTCGCAGTTGCTCATGATGATAGATCTTCCTTCAAGTGATCAACCTTCTTCTAAAGGACCTGCTTTGGTTCCAATTGTTGGAAATAATACTGAGAGGGGGGGTGAATCAGTATTAGCAATTTAACAATTTTTCATTTCCATAAACAGATTGATATATGCTACTTCTGTTAATTAAACCTACGTTTATACGTAACTGTGTTTAGAGAAAACCGTCTATATCTTGTATACTTCATATTTAGTTAGCTTATCTTAATCTGTGTATCAGAACCATAAAACAGTAGTCAAGTGCAGTAAACAGTACATGCAATCACACACATGAACACAATATATAAGGTGGAAACCCAATGTGGGTGAAAACCACCTGCTGCAATTCGTCTCTATATTATTTTAATAAGAAACTTCTTTTTACAATATTTCTGTACTAGTGCAGTCTTATACCAGTAGCAAGCTTCTACCTGCAGAATGCTACAACATTCTCTTGTTCTCCAGCTTCTCCTGGAAGGGAGCTACAACCCCCTTAGCTCTTGTACTAGCTGATGTACTAGTACGTAGGTGCTAACCTACAGAAGGCTACAACCTTCTCCTTTCTTCCAGGGACCACGTTTCATAAATTTTCAGAATGGATCCATCAATAACATCAATCAAACATCAAATATATCTGCATCAACCAATCTCCTTCGGACCAACCAAAACTGAATCAAAAAATCACTTTTTTGAATGTTGTAACCAGAATACAGTAACAGTAACAAGAAACCAATCCAGAACCCAGATCACTACAGCAATAAACAGAAGTAGCTAATACAGATTTTATGAGACATATGCTACTTCAATATGTAGAACCTGTGTGCATACGCTGCTATATTAAGGAAAATCTGCGTATATGCCGTTTTGAATTACCGAAACAGTGTGTATACATGCCTTTTCTATGTTGAACTTGCATACAGATCTATAAAAGATAATTTACCCTTTTCAACAATTCAGACATCAGTTATACCCAGATCATCATATTTATAGATCAAGTCATGCGCCAAATATAAAAGATCAAAATCACACAAAGATACTTCTCTTCAAGCCTTAAGATCTTGACCCATCAATAGAACTTATCTTTCTTCTAGCACTCAGGTTCCTCCTTGATTCAGATCCAGCTATGCACCATAACCCAATGACCAGTATTCTAGATCTTGCTCTTCATAAGATCTTCAATGCTTGAGTTCCTTTGCCTAATGATCTCCTTCCTTTTTATAGTCTTAGGCCTTACTCAATACCATGGTCCAAAACCATGTAGAACCAATACCTGGGTCCAAATACCTGGGTTCAACACTTCAAATGAGAATACCATGGTTCAAAACCATAGATCCAAATACCAAGGACCAAAAACCAAGATTTCCAAACCTACGTATATCTCCTTTTCCTATATCCTGAGAGCCTGTGAGCCTGAACTATCATCTGAGTTATTTTCCGAGTGAGTTGCCATCAACGACAATACCTGTGCCATAGTGCCAAGCCTGTGTCATAATGCCAACATAGCTTATATGGGCACATCCAGCACATGGAGCGTACTTTCCCAAGGAAGGATACCTCATCATTCATGTTGCTCACAACCCACCTACTTTGGAGGGGTGGTGGCGATCTCTTTGGAAAATTAAGGCTCCCCCTTGCAACCAAATATTTATTTCGAATGCCTTAATGAACAAGACCCATACTGGGGTAAATCTGATGAAACAATCCCACTATGGTCTGACTTGGTGTGTCTTATGCCAACAGACAAAGGAATCAAATGAGCATCTCTTCCTTTTTTGTCCCATTGTTAGCCACATATGGGAACAAGTCCTCTCCTCTCTAGCTATCACACAACGATGGTTCAGTCAAAAATATCTTGGATGCTTGGAACCACTGGTGCGCTGTGTTGGGTGTGATTATTATACCTGTTTTATACACTTTCTTTCCCCATTTTTTATCCTCTTTCTCTCCAAGCCCATGAAAATTCACATGCTAATCACCATTTTTCTCATTTATACAACCTATTCCACTGTCATGTTATTTTTCCATGTTTTGCTAAATATTACCATGTTTTGCTAAATATTACAATATTCCTTTTTGTGGCTAACTCGGGTGAGCACTGGAGAAGTATTTTGGAACCTATTCTGTTTTTCAAGTGTTGCTTGTGGGGACGAGGATATGGAGTGAATAGGTCGCGTTGATCGGTTTCAGAGCAAGGTAGAGAAAATCGTTGTTACACCGTGTATGTTGTTACAGGTTGCTATTACACATTGTATGTTGTTTTAGGCTGTTGTTACACCATGTACTAATTTGTTACACCAAGGATGTTGTTACACAATGATTGTTTTTACATCCCAAACTTTCATTTCACCATAGGATGATGTTGCACCTTAGCTGGAAAAGTCGTGGGTACTATTCCACACAACAACTATCGAGGGTTATGAATTGTTTATTTAGAAGCAACAAATCCAAATGGTTGCAATCTTAACCAATGTATATGAGAATCATTTGTATTTAAAAATAGGTTATAGCTACTTCTATTTTATGATCAACATGAGAATCGTGAGATTCTCATGACTAATCTATTCCTGATATCAGGTATGTAATAATTATAAAAGAAACTCGATTTCTCATGTATAGGGACAGGATATAGAAAAGCATTATTTTTTTTCTCAGTAAAGACTAATTCTATTAAGAGAATGTATGGTACAATATGAAGTTACAACCAAGAGAAACAAGAAAACAGGCATCTGGAAAGGATAGACTATCCACCTCGGCCCCTAAGAGAAAACAAGAAGAGAGCATGCTAAACAAGAAGTAACAAGAAGAACAGAGTAACAAGAGCAGAAAAAAGGATTCTACCCAACATGGGTAGAATCAACTATTCGGGATTTTTTTCCTTTCTTTTTACCAACTGTGACCCAACCAATATTAATCTGCTGAGCTGGTATGATTTGCAAACTGAGTTGGGCTGACGGAGAGGTCTCCTTGTCTAAATCCGAGCGAGAGGACTCATGAGTTCTTTTCTGTGAGTTTGGTGGGATAGTAGAATCCTCAGGACCAGTCGAGGGTAGATCCTGTGCCTGCATAGCGTCCATTCCTTCCGCATCCCCTTCCTCTTCATCTGAGCTAGAATCAAAATCATCCATGGGGGGAGGATCATGAGGTTTCCAGCTTTTGGATTTCGGCTTAGGATTGGCTTTCTTCTTTTGGGCAGGCATCTAGGGACAAGAGCTCTGAAGGTGCCCTCTACGATGGCAATTTTGGCAGCAAAAGGCTTTGTTCTCGTAATCCAGGGTCTGAGTCCAATGGAAGTCTCCAATTTTGAGATTAATCTAATCAGGTAGACCTTTGCTCATATCTATTTCTGCACAGTTTCTGGCAAAGGTGTACATGCCCTTTTCCCCTCTAGAGGTATATGTGGCTAAAAAGTGGCCTAGAGTATTGTCGATCCCTTGGAATACAGCAAAGTGCCATAGATGCGCTGGGAGATTAGGAAGTCTGAACCAGATGGGGAACTTGGTGATGATTGCTGTAGAGGGATCGAAATCTGGAAACCAAGGGGAGAGGAATAAACCTGTTGAGCCCCAAAACCATGGGCCTTCAGTTAATGCTCTTTGGTAGTCCTCACTGAAAGAAAACACTACAATGAAGAAACCCTTTGAGCAGAGGAGAACCTTGCAATTGTTGGTCCAGTTAGAGTGAATCTATTGGTAGAGATCCGCTGTGCGTGGCCAAAGCCCATTGAACTTGCAAATAATGGCATGCTCTGCAAACTTTTGGATTTTCTCATCCAACGTTGGATGCATTATTTCAATGGAAGGGGTTTCCTCCAGTTTGTCCACCAAAAAATGTTTGGGAGCCTGAGCTGGTGGAGCTGTTTTCTTGGGAAACTGAGCATGGACAGCATCTTTGTATGAAAAATCCACAGCTGAAGATGATTTTACAACAGCTCCCCCTCTCAAATGAACGTTAAAAATGATGGAGGCATTTCTCTTAATGTTGTAAAAAGAAAGGGGATAAAGATCCTCAAGTTGTTTACCTTCATGGAGGAGTCATTGAAATGCAAAGGGAATCCCCAGCTTAAATTCTAGGGTTTGCTTGAGGTCCTACACTAGATCCAAAGAGCATACCCATTGTAGCAGAGTTTTGCCAGAAAGGAGCATGATCTAGATCTGGAACGAGGCAAAGTGTTCAGACTGCTGCTTTCCTTTGCAAAACTGAGACGAGAGGGTTCTGGTGCTTTGGAAGCTCCTAGATGATACTTTTCTGAATATGTTTCCCTTGGATCTAGGGCTTTGCTGACTGGTAAACTCTGTGGTGGACCTCTGGAACAATGGACTGATAGGGTGCCAGGGCTAGCTAGAAAAATCGCAACCTTGCTCTATGAAAGATATTATGCATGGGTTTCTGGCGATGTCGTGCTGGATCCATAAGTTATTGGGATGCAGGGTTAGTCTGTAACCCTCGAAATTTGATTTGTTTCCTGTCAAAGTGTAGAGCTATAACTAGGGTCTCTCACACCTCTAATTATTCCACATTAATAAATCAATCCGGGAACGTTTTGTTATTGTAAAGAGTAACTCAATCCAAGGCTATTTGTCCGAGTAATGCTTAGTAGTATAGTGTTTAGAAGATACAAAAGAAAACAAATGCTAAGCTGTAACTGAACTAATCCAAAAGATAGAATCACACAAGACAGTTGATCAGTCAAGGGTACGGAAGCAATAACCCATCCCTCTAGAAACTGATAAAAAGGAAATTAGAGCATGGACTTATAGGTCTAGGAGCTAGGCAGCATCTTGCTGAGGCTCACTACAGCCTTAGACCTTCTCTCACACCAAAACAACAAAGGCAAGTAAATAAAATGACAGAAGGTAAAATGGAACAGCAAAATGGAAATGGAACAGCAGTAAATGGAACAACAGTAAATGGAACAACAATCGAAAGAACTGAATCTCGCGAGTTAAAACCAACTGATTCACACTCTGATTTTCTCTTCAAGCAAACTAGATAAGATATACTTTATGAAACAGCATTCCTTGATGAATTATGGAACAGCAAGCATCAACCATATATACATGCTCTATACTAATATAGTAATCTGAGAATGATGGATGATATAACTATGTTTCTAAACAGAGTAACATTACTTTCAAGTCCCAACAAGTATTATTTCACATGGATCCAATGATAGTAACATTCATACAGACACTCTGTTACAAAAATAGCTGATTAAAGATGCAATTCAACTCTGAATAGATCCAATTATACAGTGCAAAGTCATTACATGGAAAAATCATTCATATATTGATCATAACAGAGAATAGCATATCATATGAAAGATGTATCAGATTACTGAGCAATGAAGATAAAAAAACCACACATAAATCACAGTATAATGATACAAAAGCAAGTGTCCTTCGGAGCCGGGCCCTTAGTTGCCAATGGTACACCGCCTTAGATTACTCCAGACGCAGAGATGAAATAAACCCCAGTCTTTTATATTAATGCATCAACAAATGTATAACAAAACCAGGTCTCAGTGAGACTCGATGATCAAAGTTTTTTTTGAAACTTAAAATTATAAAAACAGTAGTCTCCTTGCTCAATGACGTTGTTCCTTTATATAAAAGTAACGACGGAGGTATCTAGATAACAAAGATAAGTAGAACAGCAATCCCTCAGGATCGGAGATCCTAAGGGATTCACTAATCAGTTAATCCTTCACTTTTCTTTCTCGCGTTCGCTGACCCGGTATCCCTCCTTCCTTTCCTGGGCTATTTAGCTCTGATTTGCTTGATCTTGTTCGCATTCGGTTCCCCTCCAGAGGGACAACAGTTATTCTTCCTCTGCTTCTCGCTTTTGGACGGCAACTCCTTGCTTCCACATCTTCCTGCAAAGAAAAACGACAATTATTAGTAATTGAGCTTCCTTTGTCAATTCTTGCACATTTTATTAAAATCCTTTATCTCTTTTGAATTTACAAGGCAGAAAAGGTTACAAATATTATTGAAAAGCCACTAAATTGCTTGTCAAAAGCATACCTTCCAAGTGCTCCACACACCCCCCTGCTTACCCTGTTTCATGCCCTCATGAAAACATTATAGTTGACATGCAAGGCAGTGAGAGAATAGGCCGGAGAGGGGATCTCGCGAGGAGGCCGACAACCATGATGAGCAACTGGATTATCAAAGAACTGATGTATTTGATCCGAAGGCATTTCATACAAGGCCTGATATCCGGGTGCAGGGTGCCAAATAATTGGACTGCGAAATCGATACCCCAACCAGGATGGCCCTGCTTGCAGAATCCGTTCCCCATAAAGGTTCAGTCGGCTGGCAGCCAGCTCAAAATTTTCATATTTGAATGGTTCCCTAAGCTGGATGTTTGGGCTAGAGGTCCAGTATTGAAATTTTGCAGCATCGATGGCAAGGTCTTTAATAGCCAGGAAATATTCCATACTATGTCAGATCAAGTCTTCGTGCATGGGTCCTAATATCTCGATGACACCTGGGATCCTCATAAGGCTCCTATGCTCTCTCCATAGCGTCACTGGGTCTCTAGGTTCGGCTCGTACCCATAAGTCTAGGCTATTCTCCTGTCTCTGAAAGGTGTTATAAGCTTTGAGCCATTTCAGCTGATTAA
>APFE031685262.1:0-14584 GCA_000404065.3 Pinus taeda | reverse complement strand
TGGCAGCGCAGCAGATACATTGGCCTCCGCCCGTCAGCGCGGTTATTTGATTAACAGTCGCGATGATTCATTTGACTTAGGCAAAGAGGGTTTTTTTAGCCATTTTGAGGAGCATGATTATAGGTGAATGTGGTTTCACAACACAGTAGGGAGACTGGCATGATGGCAGTGACATTTTACTGTGTAACAATAGGTTAGATATTTCCCACTTTCATAGATTATGATTTCAATTCCGCAATTTCAATTCTGCAAGCGTAGCTTAGCATTTCATTCCTGCAATTTCATTTCAGCAAAATAGATTGGTCATTTCCTACTTTCATTTCAATTCCGCATTTTCATTTCAGCAAGATAGATTTTAGTTAGTTGCAGTTCAATCTATTTCAGTTTTGTAGGTACAAGCAAAAAAAAAAAAACAAAAAAGCAACCCAAAATATTTCATTTCATGCTTCGTAGGAATAGAGACAATACCTGAAAATTCTTACCCAACACCCCCACCACATCACTGAGTCACCCATCTCTCTTCTTTGGTGGCAGTGATCCAGAAGAACCTATAGGTGAACCTTCAGAGATATACGAAGATCCTATAATAGAAGAAGAGCAAGAAAACATTCCTCTTTGAGACCATGGCTGAACACAGAAATGGTATAGGAGACGAGGAGAGAATAGAGGGTGCCTTCCCCATCCAAGAGACCAATGGGGACATGAAAATGAAAAACATAAGTCCCTCAGCCTTACCTCACTTCCATGGATTGACCACTGGAGACCCTGATACCTTCTTGTTTGAGTTTGTTGTCCTTTGTCAAACTTATGACTATGCAGAAGAGGAGAAAAAGTTGAAACTCTTTCCCTCTACCCTCAAGGATGCAACCCTACACTGGTTCATGGGGTTACCTGGAAATAGTATCACAACTTGGGCTCAAATGCAGTAAGCCTCTAACAACAAATATCGGGACTACTATAGGTCAAAGGAAACGAAGGGATAAATCTTTCGGATGACCATGAGAAGTGATGAATCTTAAGAAGACTACAAAGAAAGGTTCCAACTTAGTTATAAAAGGGCCAGGTGCACACGTGACCCTGAATCTCTGAAGCTAGTTCTACTCTGAGGAGTCCCTAAAAACCTTCTAGATACCCTCCATTTGCTAGTTAGCGGAGACATCTACCAACTACCTTATGAGGACATAAAGACTGTGTTTAGAAACCACTCTAGGGCAGCCCAGAAAAGAGGTAGGGGGAATCTGCTTTCAGCCAGTGCCACCTTCTCCAAACATGAGTTTACAAATAAAATGGAAGACCTTAAAAGTGAGATGAGATAGACCATTTCCATGCAACTAGATACTTTCTAAATCCAACAGAAGAAAGACGAAGCTGAGAGGGCTTTGGCTATCTATTTTCCCAGATGCACAAGGAAGCATCCTAAGAACGAGTGTCCATTGCACTCAGTAAAGGTATGTTTTGTTTGTGAGGAAGACCACCCTACAAACCAATGCTCAACCTTTCCCATACTTAAATCCATGTACCAAGGGGCCGAGGGAGCCACTGAACCACTCTACTTCCTCAACCAAAGGAGGCCGCATGGATCCAGACCTTATTAGCAGGGGTTGCAAGGGACATCCCAAACTTATTACCACCTGAACCAATCTGCTCATATAACTTCTTGAGGTCCCCCTGCTTATCCTTCCTGGCCTGCACCTCCTCCTTGGTCTTATCCATCTCAATACCATACTCAACCTGCTGCTCATTCGTTTCACTCTCATGTTCAACCACAACCTCAGTGGAATGCACCTCAGCCGGGGTGGAGGCCCCAATACAACTCTCCTCCCACTATTTTGCCTCCACCACCTGCTCCACCTCAACCATTACCTCCTGCTCCTCCAAGACAACCCTAGATGCCTACTCAACCGAAACCGAACCCCAATAATAGACAGGCCCAACAGGTATATACTGGAGATACAACATGCCCTACCTACGCTATGGAGATTCAGGAGATCAACCTACGATCTGGGAAGGTCCTTCCAGATCGCCAACCTCCTTCAAAGGATGAGGAAGGGAAATAGGAAAGTGAACCCAAAGTCATTCCACCCTTTCCTAAGAGACTAACGGTAACCACACAACCAAACCCAGAGGAGACTGAACTTCTGGGAGAACTTAAATAGTTGTGTGTGAAAATACCACTTCTCAAGGCCATAAAAGATGTACCAATATGCAACAAATTGATCAAGGAGAAGTGATTTAGGCACCCAGGTAGGCACAAGAGAGATGCCCCAACTATCAATGTCATAGGAAAACTGTCCAATCTGATGTTGGGACAAGTAATCTTTCCAAAATATTTGGACCCTGGGAGTCCTGTAGTTGATGTCCACATTAATGGCACCATCATCCCCCACACCTTGATTGATCTAAGGGCTACCATTAATGTGATGACCAGGGACACTATGCTCAAACTTAATCTTCAGATTTCCTTAAGAAATACCTCGACAGTACTACAGTTAGCAGACCACTCCACTGTGACTCCCATAGGGATTGTGGAAGATGTCCTGGTCTCTGTTGATTCTCGGGAGTACCTTGCAGATTTCTTGGTCCTTCAGCCAAAGGCAAAAATCACTGGATACCCCCTCATTTTGGGAAGGCCTTGGTTGGCTACTACGGATGCTTATATCAGTTGTCGAGCGGGGAGCATGACCATCAAGAATGAGCCTATGTCCAAACAGCTAGTCCTATATCCTCCTACCCAACCTCTGTTAGATCATGATTTACCTCTCTGGTTGGAGGAGGGAGATGAGGATGAAGTCTACTCTGCACCATTGTGCACAGTAGAAGCCACCAGGGGAGGTCCTCAAACCAAGGATGACCTAATTGAGAATTTATTCAAAATCCACCTCCCAGTGTGCTTCCATTAGAGGCGTTCGTGGAAAGTACCCAAGCCAGCGCTTTAATAGGCATCTGTGTAGCTGATATGACCTCTCCCAGAGTTAAAAGTTTGGAATTTGGCCCTGAAAGAACCTTGAAGATCAGCTCATCCCTATCCCCTTCTCAGGAAAAAGAACTGTGTAGCCTTTTGAACCACCATTTGGACGCTTTCACTTGGAGCTATAAGGAGATGAAAGGAGTCCACCCTTCGGTCTGTACCCATCACATTTACATCAAAAAGGATTGTAAACTGTTCAGGCAGCCTTAGAGGAGAATGAGTCCAGCCCTTAAGGACATTATCAAAGAAGAATTGCAAAAGTTGTTGGATGCAGGATTCATCTACCTCATCTCTAACAGTGAGTGGGTCTCTCCTCTGGTGCTTGTGCCCAAGAAAAATGGGAAGTGGAGAATCTATGTAGATTATCGAGAACTTAACAAATCCAACAAGAAGGACCATTTCCCTTTGCCTTTCATAGATCAAGTGTTAGACGGACTTGCAGGGAAGAAATTCTTTTGTTTCCTAGATGGGTTCAGTAGATATAATTAGATCCAAATCAGCCCAGAGGACCAAGATAAGACCAGCTTCACTTATCCATGGGGTACCTTTCCCTACTAGGTCCTTCCCTTTGGGCTATGCAACGATCCTGCCACTTTCCAGAGAGCAGTAATAAGAATATTCACTAAGTTGGTTCATGATTCGATAGAAATCTATATGGATGACTTTAATCCTTATGGGTCCAACTTCCAAGAAGCATTGGCTAACCTAGGAAAAGTTTTAACCAAGTGTATTGAGATGAACCTGTCCCTCAGTCCCGAAAAATGTGAATTCCTAATGATTGAAGGGACTGTGCTAGGTCATACAATTTCTCAACAGGGATTACAGGTAGATCCCAACAAAATTGCTACCATCTAAAAGGTTCCACCTCCTCAAAAGGTAAGATATGTTCAAAGTTTTCTAGGCTTAGTAGGATATTATAGAAGATTCATTAAAGATTTCAGTAAGCTAGCCTCGCCATTGTTTGGTCTTTTGGGGAAAGATGTTGAGTTTATATGGACTAACAATTGTCAAGAGGCTCTAGATGAGTTGAAAGATAAGCTAGTAACCGCCCCAATCTTGAGAGGTACAAACTGGGCCCTACCTTTCCACATCCACACTGATGCCTCGAACAAAGCCATAGGGGGCAGCCTTAGGACAAGTTGAGGAGAAACTACCATATGCCATATACTTTGTCAACAAAAACCTGTCTAAGGCAGAATTGAACTATAATGTATCTGAGAAAGAGTTCCTGGCTGTAGTCCATTCCCTAAACAAGTTCAGACACTACATCACTGATTATCAAACATTTGTACACACTGATCATGCTGCAATTAGGTATTTAATGAATAAACCTGATGTAAATGCTTGTATCATTAGATGGTTACTTTTGTTGTAGCAATTTGATTTGACCATTGTTGACAAGCCAGGTAAGGAAAATTTTGTTGTTGACTTTCTGTCTAGACTAGATTTGTCTGCAGGTGAAGAAGGGATGGTGGATGATCAAATGCCAGATGAAAACCTATTTGCTATTTCATTACTCTCTCCATGGTTTGTTGATATAGCAAATTACTTGGTTTCAACACAATTCCCTCCACGCCTATCCTCAAAAGAGAAGAGCAAAATTGTGAGGAAAAGTGCCCCATTCACTCGGATTGTGGGCAACCTATTTAAACTTGGCCCAGACCAGATCTTAAGGCGTTGCATCAGGGAGGAGGAAGTTTTTGACATCCTCCTAACCTATCATGATGGACCGTGTGGAGGCCACTTTGCAGTGAAAAGGACCGCCTTCAAAATTCTACAGGCAGGCTACTATTGGCCCACTCTTCATCAAGATGTTAGAAGATACATTAGCCAATGTGACCGGTGTCAAAGGATGGGGAAACCGACTCCAAGGGATGAAATGCCCCTCCAACCTCAAGTGACTTTTGAGCCATTTGAGAAGTGGGGCATAGACTTTTTGGGTCCTATCAATCCTCTTTCAAAGAAGAAGTCTTACATCATTATGTGCACAGACTACTTGATAAAGTGGGCAGAGATGAAGGCAATCAAGGCAGCGACAGAAGAAAAAGTGGCTGAGTTTTTGAGGGAAAATATATTCTACAAATTTGGCTACCCAAGATAATTGGTCACAGATCAAGGAAGTCAGTTCACCTCTAACCTAATTGAAGACCTGCTCGCTCATCACAAGATCAAGCACAGAACCTCCACCCCTTATCATCTGCAAGCAAATGGGCAGGTGGAAGTCACTAACAGAGCTTTGGAAGAGATTTTGACTAAAGTGGTGAGCAGGAGTAGAAAAGATTGGGCAGATCACTTGGTTGAGGCCACCTGGGCCTACAACACCACTTGGAAAACTACAACAGGTTTCACACCTTATGAGCTGGTCTACGTGAAGAAGGCTTTACTTTCCATAGAATTCGAGTACAACACATTGAGGTTGGCAACTCAGCTGGACCTAGACCTCAGCCATGCACAACAAGAAAGATTACTACAGCTGAATGGATTGGATGAATAGAGAATGTAGGCCCTCCACTCAGAAGTGGTCCAACTCCAGAGAAAGATATGGCATGTCCGACACCTTAACGAAAAGCAATTTCAGCCAGGAGATTGGGTGCTATTATATGACTCAAGATAGAAGGATTTCAAAGGGAAGCTGAGGACAAGGTGGCTAGGACCAAATACAGTGGAGAAATGCAACGAAAATGGTTCAGTTCTCATCAAGACCATTGATGAAGAAGCCCTCTCCATGCTCATCAATGGGCATTGATTGAAAATCTACAGGAGATCCCTTTCTAGGTAGGAGTTCATTGAAACTCTGGAAAAATCCATGTTGGTAGTGGAGTAGGGCCCTGTCTCTACTCCACCCATACCTTGATCATAAAAAAAAAAAACAGAAAAAAGAATAAAAAGCTCCTTGGGTGAAAACTTATTAGAGGCGCCCGAGGCAGATAGTGAGGGTGAAAATCTCTTGGAGGCACCCCAGCTATCTCTCTAAAAAATAAATAAATAAAAAAAGAGAAAAAAAAAAGGAAAAAGAAAAGAGAAAAAAACAAGGAATAGACCTAACTTCTGTTGAATAATTATTGGTTGCAGGGAAGACATTGCAGGTTAGGAGGGTCGCACAAAACAAGGATAGAGGTCAGCCTCAGGCTGCAAGCACCCCTCACAAGAACTTCCTGGATGACCACTCCCCTTTCTAAGATTTGATCACATTTGGGTCAAGATTTCACCTTCTACAAGAAGTTCTGGGCCTTCTACAAGAAGTTTTGTAGCTTCTACAGGAAGTTCTATATCTTCTATAGGAAGTTCCTGTAGACCCTTCAGACATGCCAGAATTGATCTTGGGAGAGAATCTGAAGGTTGGAATCTGCCTGTTAGGTCTTCAAGCACCCTTGTTTCCGTCCATCACCATATGTCACCATGTTTCATCTCTATACACCTCCGCTGCACCCATCCTGTTATTTGCTCCTGCACGGTAACACAAGAAAAAACCCTATTTTCTTCATATTTCCAGCAAGAATTTTTAGTAACAAATCAAGCAGTAGTTTCTCGCTCACCCTACCTGTCAATCTCCATCTGGACTCCTCATCAACCAAATCCCCGTCAGCAATATAGCCCTACTTGTTTAGCTTGCATCCCAGGAGGAGAAGCAGCTACAGGACATCCTACAGGAATCCTGTAGCAGCTGATCCCTCTGGAAGACATACTCTGGAGACAGGGACAACTGAAAATGACAAAGGAAACATGCAAAAGGCCCATCTGGAATGTGAGAATATTATCAGCAGCCGAAGCCAAGCAAAACTTGTGCATGTAGCGACAGTAAATGAAGGAATGGGTTCCAAAACCCGTGCATGTAGCATCAACAAATGAAGGAATGGGTTCCAACACCCATGCATGAAGCAGCAGCAAACGAAGGAGTGGTTCCAAGACCCGAAGTCTTTATAACGCGACCATGACCACACAGGTAAGTGCCTAAACTCATTCGTCAATTGCATAAACTATATTTCAAAAGTTGCATGCCTATGGAAATGGTTCGGATTGAATGGAATCAGTGGCTAGTCAACTGGCCACCCTCAGCCAGTTACATAGGCTCGTGAGATCCGAACGAGCCCAGTTACATTCAAAATCACCGACGAGATTTGCAACCAACACGTGTGGAGTGTCCATTCAAGGAAAAATCATCAGGACTGGTAGTGGCGGCGAGGGTTAATGGCAGAGGAGAGGTGATGATGGTCAGAAATACGTAGAGAAATTATGGCCGTGACATCAGATCAACGGTCCAGTCCGGCCACCTCATTCCCTCACGATGAATCACGCTGAAGTTAAAATATGCTCCGTTGAAACTCACACCACCTTTTTTTCATTTTGCACTTGCAACGTCCTCGACTGGAGTACGCATCCTCTGCTTCCAAAAACTGTTAACCAGTGGTCCTCCACTATATTTTCTACCTATTTTCGAAAATATCCCACGTATCGGGCTCGCCCAGAGGCGCAGTGACATTCTACAGGAACTGGGCGATCTTCTACAGGAAGAGTCCTACAAGAAATACTGCACAATTTTTTGGAGCAGGGAAGCCTTGGAATTTCTTCGTCGAATTAGGAGCTCCAAACAAGGTAGGCTTGAAAAACTCCTCTATGCATGGTATGTTTTGAAAAGGTAGTGAATTGAACAACATCAGATTGGGGAATCAGAGGGAAAAAATCTGCTTGTGAATTGGAAGTAAAACATTTGCTTGTGTATTGCACTGGGTTTCCCAATTGTTTCTGCATCCATATTCTCCTCCACGTTTCCTCTTTTTAGGATTCTCCTGTAGGGAAGATATATGTAGCTGCGGGGGCCAGTCTGTGTATGAAAAATTTTAAATTTGCATATCTGTATGTGTGCTGAGAAGAAAACTTGGTCTCTGTACTATGTCTGTAGAAACAAAATTCTTCCTTTCATAAATAGATAGCCGAGTTCTGGGTAACAACAGTCTTAAAACCAGAGAATTTTTGCTAATTGATATTGAACAGCCGAGAAATTATTTCTTGAGTCCACGGGGAAACCATAAACATCATTACCTTTTCTGACCAAAGCATAAAAATAGCACTCTCACCATGCTAGGGGGATTCATATGGAAAGAACCCTCGAACTCCAACAAATTACACGAGCATCCTGAGGTGGTGGACCTTTTCACACGAGCCAATTGGATGTCCTTCTTTGACAAAATTCAGGGTCATGACGAGGAGATAGCTGAGGAATTTTTAATGTCCTTGAGACCTCAATCAAAGACACATGCCACAGTTAGTTTTAGGGCTTTAACTTTAGAACTTACCCCTGAGCTCATCAGTCGAGTTACTCGTCTACCATTAGGGCTCCCTTGGAGCAAAGAAGAGAGGTCATTGGGCCAAGCTGCGAAGAAAACATTCTTTCTGCCCAAGGAACATCCTGTAGAAGACAAAAATGGGGTGAGGAGAACCAGCTTGCCTCCTCTCTGGAGTGAAGTCAGTTTCCAAATCATGAAGTACATTACCTATGAAGGAAGATTTAACATCATCTATGGTTATCATTTCAGGTTGCTATGTGAACTAAGACATGGAATTGATTTACCTCCAGTAATGAAACTGAGTATTCCCTATTTTATTCTTCAGTCACTAATTAAATGTGGTACAAAATTGAATGAAGGGATCCCAGATCAGTTGGCCCATCATGGGCTCATCAAACTATTAGTGGAAGATGCCCTGCACACCTACATTGTCCCCATATCTTGGGAAATCTTCCGAAACATGTCTAGGGATGACAATATTAGAATTTTGGCCGAAAATATCACCCCATCTAGCAGTGAGGAAGGAGAACACATTGAAGAAGGTGATAAAACCAATGGTGAAGGAACACATGACATTCAAGCACAACAAGAACATAAAGAAAAAGGAGAAATGGGCTAGATTGCTGAGCCTAAAACAGAGGCGCAAACAACAGCACAAACACCATGGGAAAATAGAATGCAGAGTAGAGCAGGGAGGGCTGAAAAACCCCAAATGAAGGCTGTCACAGCCAAAGCAGACACACAAAAACAAAAGGAAAAGACACATCCTGAAATAGTAGCAACACAAACAGAAATAGTTGACATAGGGGCTTCTACAGGAAGCATGGAAAAAGAACAGCAAAAGGAAAAATCACCTAAAATATTAGCAAGGGAGGTAGTAGCTGTGCTTGCTACCTTGAGCACACCTCCAAAACAAAAAGGGAAGAGAAAAAGGAAAACCTCCATGTACTTTAAAGCAAGGAGGAGCACACGGATCAAAGCAGGCAAACCCCATCCTCAATCAAAGGCCCCAATTGTCATTGAGGACACAACACCTAAGCAAAAATAAGAGTCCCCTACAAAGATGTCCATCACCTATGAACGAGGAAGCCTAAGAACCTCCACCTGGAGAGAGAAAATTAGGCTTGTGGACTCAAAGACAGCTCCACAGGAAGCTGAGACATCTCTACAAGAAACTCTAGCTAAGCTAAGGGAGACTGAGAAACTAGAGGAAAAGGCGGCCAACCACTCACAGGCAGAAGGAAAGACAAAGGAAATATTGGAACCAAGCCCTCAGCCTAGCTAGGGTTCATACTATAACCTGTTAGAAGTTGGGAAGATAATTACCCAGAAATTTGTTGTGCCACTTTTCTTTGCACTGGAAGAAGAAAGGATTAGGAATCACACTTAGATGAGGATTGCTAAGTCCAAGGGTGTGGCAGACATAGGCCACCTGGAAGAAAAAATCAAGGAATCAAGAAAAGAATTGGCCATGGTAAGGCATGTGGAGTGCAGTCAAAGGGCCAAACTACAAGAAGAGAATGAGCTGCTGAAACAGCAGCTGCAGCTCCAGGGAAGTCATAAGGAAGATAGGCCCCCCATCTTGGGAGAACAACAGAAACAGGAAAGGCCTCCAACAGACAAAGAAACCTCTGATGAATAGCAGATAGGGGACGGGCTGCAGGCTAAGGTTGAGGTGCTAACAAAACAACTATAGGAGAACGAGTTACAAGCAGCAAAGGAAATACAGTCTCTAAAGCAACAGGTACAAGAGAAGGGAGCCCAACTGGCCTGCATGGCTAGCTGGGTAGTAGAGGCCTTGCAGTGTAAGCAACCTGCCAAGTCATATGCCTTATATCCTAAAGATCAATGGTTGCAGTTCCAGATTAACACCTTGGCCCAAAGGGGCACCATTACATTTCAAAATTACCATCAACTCATGGCTTTGTGTGACAGTAGCTCAACAAAGGATAAGGCCAAATTATCGGAATTCTATTTACACAACTTGGCCCTTCCTAACATGAATCTGTGGGAACCCAATGCTGTAGTGGGAGATGTGAAACTTATGGCCATGGCCTCTTGGTTAAATCATGAGGAAAATGTTGGGTGTGGAGCCTGATTGTCTTCTATATTCAAAAGTACTGCCACATTGGACCCCAGTTCAAAATGGGGGCGGCAACACTGCCCGTAAAATATTCGCTGCAGGGGGGGTCCAGGGGGGATAACTGCACTAGTAATTTCTAGTCAATTTGGGCCGTTCATTAGGCGGATGATCTGACGGTAGAACTTATGTTTAGTTTAGGGTTTTTTGCCCTAGAAGGCAACCCCTCTCTTTGTATGAGGGCATTGTATTTGAGGCTGTGAGATAGATGAGTATTCAGTGTGAGCGATAAACAGAGAGGTGAGACTGTGAGAGAAGACAGAGGATATTACAACGGATTTGCTGTAGGTTGTGTCTCTTCATTTTGCTAGATAATAGAAAGGAAGGACTGGTTGTTCGGGGTGGATGTAGCCCAAACTGGGTGAACCACGTATATCTGTGTCTATCTTGTTTTGTGCGTTTTCTGTGTTTATATTTCTGCATTATTTCATGTGTTCCATTGCTCCGTAATATATAATTTTCTAACAGAAAAAAGGGTAGCAGAGATTCGAAATCTCATGAATAAGGAGCTAAGTGAGCCACTCATGATCAGAGAAGAGCTAGAGGATCCATCAGCCTTAATATATGCCCACCAGTACCTAGCCAATAACCCTCAAGTTCTACTAGATTACATTGAACTCAAGCCATTACTCATTTTAAGGACATGGAAAGACTGTAGGGGGATAACTGCATTCATGCTTGCACAAGGAGGTGGAACGTACTGTCCCACAGTCCGAAAATAAGAGAATACCACTCCCCAACAAGGATGAGGGAGCCTTGGAAAGAGTACCCCTCTAGAAATAGTTAATGCAAAATATGCAGGCCAACTAGATCGACCTAAAGTTCAGTCCTCCCTTGCTTTTAGGACTGCTGGAAGGAGTCAAAGAAGAAGAGGAACATAGGCAATGGGAGGAAGTAGAAAGAAAAGTAGGATTTCATGACCAAGAAGAAGACATCACCTCAGAAGCCTGGGATGTGAGAGAGGCAGTCAAAGCAATCAAAGATGATGAGCTAGATTAGTTTCTCAGAGGATGAGCAACCCATTTAGCAGGGGGTGATGATGAGCCCCAAAAATGGGTAACTTATTGGGCTCATTTTTCCTAATTTTTCTCCGTTAATCCACCATTCTTCATATTTTATGCATGCTTTTGAGTATATTTATGTTAATTGAATGAATGAGACTAGTCACTTGACGATGAAGTCTAATATTTGGTTATTGTAGATTTTTGGACAACTTTTGGACCAAGGTTAAGAATTTATGAGCCAGTTGACAGCCAAACACGAGGGAACAAGGTTGAGGATTCATAAGAAGGGTGTCTCCTGCACAAAATGGCCCCTTCCTCAAATTCTCCACCATCATCTCAAAGTTCAGCAGGCCACCAAATATTATTCCCAAGGGCAGCTGAGTAGCTTTTTGTAAAGTGACTGATTACTGGCAGTTTGAGCAGCCAAGCCCCTTGAGTTAAGGAGGGTTGTTGGAGGTCCTCATAATGTATAAGAAGGAAGGCTTCTAGCCTTCATAGGTTATTTTTGGAACATTTGTATTTCGCACTCTAGTGCTGCTCTGTTTTTCAGCTCATTTTGGAGCTTTTGCTATAAACATTTTTGTGACATGGTTATTTTCTGAGTAATGGAGATCAGTTTCATTTTGCTTCAGCTCTGAGCTTCTTCTTAGGATCTTGTAGCTCTTGGGGTTGGGCCCAACCCAAGTTCCAGGACCTCCTCTGTGTACTATTATATGTTTTTGTTGTATTCATAGAATAATTTCTGCTAGTAGATCACAATCTTGCTTGGTTACTTAGTCCATTTTCGATGATTGAAATAGCTTTCCATGTTTCAGGTTGATTTAATAGGTTGGTAATAGAAAAGATCTTCTAAAAGGGCCATTAAGCAACCCTTGATCTCACCTCTCCCTCCTTGGGACCATGAGCTGAGACCAAGGTGTCCTCACTGCCATAAAAACATTGTTATTGCTTCTTCATGCAATTACTAGTGTTAGAGTCTTAGTTGCAAAAGTTGGTACCAGTTGTGATTACATGGTTAGATCCATTCTTGCTTGGTTTTCATATTTGTCTTACATGATTTTTTTCCAATAAACTTTTGTCCATCATGATTTCTGGTATTTAGGTCAAATTAGGTTAAAGTAGCTAGATCTTTGGTTCTCCTAGTCTTCATTTGATCAGTTTGGAAAATAACGCGCAGAGCACCTGTGATACCTCTTTGCCTACCCTTACTCCATCAATACAACCTTCTCCGTCCTCTAGCTGAGATTCTTGCCTTTCATTTGCCACATTTTCTCACTTTGCCCTAATTCCTACATTCTTGCGCAACATTGCTTCTCCTATCTTCGAACAAACCCAATCGCCTTAATCACTCCTCAACCTCATTCACCAAGTCCTAGACCTCTTCACACCCTCATCTAACCTCCATGCCCACTTCTCCACCTTTCTTCCACCATCAACCCTCCAAAATTCCCTTTCGGAACATCTTGTAGAACCCCTGTAGACTTCCTATAGAAGCTCACGAAAGTGGTTTCTTGAGATCCGATCACTGTGAAACTCTTTGGAAGGGTGCTAGGGACACCTTAGGCCCTCTTCTCACCATCCCAACCTCTTGCAAGTGCCTATTCCATTTCCTTTCACCAATCAACCTCTGCACAGTAAAAAACACTTAAAACACATGCATAATAACTCTGCCAACTTACTCAAAAATACAAAAAGATTTTTTTTTTCCAGATTTTACAGTAGAAGTAGCTTAGTCACATGCATTTTACCTTTCTAAAAGTCAATGGCATCCACTGCTTTCATCTCTTTTCTTGCATCGGTAGGATTAGTCGGTAGAACTAGGGTTTGCTAGGGTTTGCATTTCCTTTAAGCTTTTGGTTTCTTTCTGCAAGTAGACTAGCCTCTTTTGAGTTAGCTTTCATCCATCATAGTTAAAAGCTTCTTCTAAGATATCATAGAAGTTGGCTTAAGCTCCTAGTGGACTTGTGCCAGATGATCAAGTGACAGCCTGCGGTAAGAGCTAGTACTTTTGCATACAACACCATCGCTTCCAAGTTTGTTATGAACTACCAGATTGATAAAAGTAAAGAAGGGAGTCCCAGGAGTTGCAGCATTATTGTTGCAATACTGTAGCCCACCAGTGACAACTATGCAAGTAAAGCATAGTCACAAAAAAGGGTGTGTGTTATTTACAGTGCACATTTATGGTGGCAAGGGTAAGGAAGTTGAGAATGCAGATGACTTGAGCAGGTACCCAGTTTTACAACAGTTCAAGGACATATTTCCTAAGGAAATTACAAAGTTGCAACCTCATAGGGAGGTAGAAATGTATATTGAGTTGTGCTAGTGGCAGCTCCAACATCAATAGCACCTTACATGATGAGCACGCCTAAGTTGGTTGAGTTGAAGCTAAAGTTGAAGGAAATTTTGGACAAGGGATACATTAGGCCAAGTGTATCACCATGGGGCACACTCGTATTGTTTGTAAAGAAGAAAGATGTTACTCTTGGATTATGCATTGACTACATGCAGTTGAACAAAGTGACTATCAAGAACAAGTATCTGTTACTAAGGATTGATGACTTGTTTGATCAGTTGAAGGAAGCTGGAATGTTCTCAAAGATTGATTCGAGATCCACATATCATCAGGTACACATGAAAGAGGAGGACATTTACAAGACAACTTTCTAGCCCAGATATGGGCATTATGAGTTTGTTGTAGTTTCATTCGGTTTGACTAATACTCCAACTACATTTATGTGCTTGATGAACAGTGTGTTGCATTTGTATTTTGATAAGTTTGTTATTGTTTTCATTGATGATATATTGGTATATTCTAAAAATGAGGAAGAACATGCCGAACATTTAGCAATAGTGTTGAGGTTGTTGAGAGAGCATCAATTGTATGCTAAGCTCATCAAGGGGAGTTTATTTCAGACTAAGGTACACTACTTGGGACATGTTGTCTCTAAGGAGGTTATTGCAGTAGATCCAAAAAAGATAAGGGCCATCATGGAGGGGGTAGCTGCTAAGAATGTGGATGAGGTGAGATATTTTATGGGGTTGGTAGGCTATTATAGGAGGTTCATAAGGAACTTATCACAGATTTCTTATCCTACCACATCATTGCAAAGGAAAGATAATGTAGGTTTTAACAGCGTACAAAAATTACCTGCATACGAATTCTAAATCACAGGAAAAATAAAAA
>APFE031685256.1:0-16724 GCA_000404065.3 Pinus taeda | reverse complement strand
TACTGAAAATCCCTTCTGTAGGGTGTGATGGACGAGAGTAGACAAATGGTAGAGACAATTTGCAAGGTGGATGATCATGGAATCTTCCAAAAACTTCTCCTGTGACACTTACCTCTTTAAATTCGCCCAGGGATGAGTAAGAGATCATTAATCTCCAAGTGGAATCAAGAACTATTAGAGAGAACACACTAATCAAAATCCCAGAAGCTGACTCACCCCCTTGCAATCATCTATATATGGATCCCTCATCCTAGAGATTCAGAGGCTGTAATCTTGTATCTTGTAAGGAAGTGTTGTTGGTTTCCTGGTGGAATATCATAGTGTTGGGTGATCTAAGCTTTTCATGAGGTGAAGAAGGGCTTTCATGCTGGGAGGATGACGCTGGGTCGGATCAATGGGTTGTAATCCTCTCTTCTAATCTTTACATCAATAAAGCTATTCAAGTTTTCCTCCAAATTATTGTATGTTTGATAATATATATGCATTTGTGTGGTCAATATATATCTGGTCCTATATTGTTTATGATTATAGATCTCTGCTCTTTGAAGGTATTATGCTGCTTTGACTTTACAGGTACTCTTTGAAGTGGAGCGGTTAAAGAAAGAGTGGCAAAGATCTGTCAAAGAAGAGGAGGAACAAGCAAGGAACAGAGCAAGGAGGAACAAGCAAGGAACTTCTCCATGGAAGTGGTGGAGAATTTGAAATTGAAAACAAAGAAACATCCAACACCTTATAAGGTTTCATGGCTTCAAAAGGGATATCAATTGGTAGTGAATGAACAATGTGAAGTGGAGTTGTAGTTCGGAAAATACAGAGGTACAATTTTGTGCGATGTGATGCCTATGAATGTGTGTCATATACTATTGGGTAGACCATGGTAGTATGACAGAGGAGCTATGCATGATGGAAAGAAGAACACATAAAAATTCAGCAAAGATGGTGTCAATCATACATTGATGCCACTAGAGGAAGAGGATACATTGAAGAAACCTGATTCAAAGACCCTTTTGTTGAGTGGAAAGGAGTACTTGTAGTAGATGGAGGAAGATGAGGTAAGTTTTGCATTGGTTTGTAAACCCAAGGTAATAATTACTTCCACAAAATTTTCTGATTTACCAATTGAAATTCAAGAGATGTTGGACAATTATTTTGATATCATTGTAGATGATTTTTCCGATGAGTTACCAACCATTAGAAAAATCAGTCATCACATAGATTTGATTCTAGGAGCAAATCTACCTAATAAAGCAGCTTACAGGATGACTCCCACAGAGAATGAAGAGATCAGGAAACAGGTTCAAGAACTGTTAGACAAGGGACTGGTTAGAGAGAGTTTGAGTCCTTGTGCAATGCCAACAGTGTTGAGCCCAAAGAAAGATGGAGGCTGGAGAATGTGCACTGACTCAAGAGAAATTAATAAGATAACAATCAAGTACATATTTCCTTTAGCTAGAATCGAAGATTTGATGGATTGTTTGAGTGGAGCTAGATATTTTACAAAGTTAGATTTAAAAAGTGGTTATCATCAAATTAGAATTAGAGAGGGATAGGAGTGGAAAATTGCTTTTAAAACCAATGAAGGATTGTATGAGTGGATGGTAATGCCTTTTGAATTGTCGAATGCCCCTAGTACATTTATGAGACTTATGAATAAAGTACTGAAGGAATTTATTGGTAAATTTGTAATAATATATCTGGATGATATATTAGTTTATAGATGATCTAAGGAGGAACATGTGAGACATCTGAATTATGTCTTACAGAGGCTACAACAAGAAAAATTATTGTTAAATTTAAAGAAGTGTTCATTCATGAAGGAGGAGCTGGTGTATTTGGGCTTCGTTGTTTCTGTTGAGGGGTTAAAGATGGATCTAGAGAAGATCGAGGCTATTATGGAGGGGCCTTCACCAAAAAGTGTCTTTGACATAAGAAGTTTTCACAGTCTTACTAGTTTTTACAGGAAATTCATAAGGAATTTTAGTAAGATTAATGCTTCAATTATTAACACAATAAAGAACGACAAACAACCATTTAAATGGACTGCTGAAGTAGAAAAGAATTTCCAGTTGTTAAAGAGAAAGATTATTGAAACCTATTTTGATTTTGCCTAATTTTAATAAACCTTTTCAAGTGAAGTGTGATGCTAGTGAAGCCATTGGAATTGTTTTGAGTCAAGAGGATAGGCACGTAGCTTATTTTAGTGAAAAGCTAAATGAGACAAAGAAGAAATATTCTTCTTACGACAAAGAGTTTTATGCAATTGTGCAATCTTTGAAGAAGTGGAGACATTACTTGATGTCTAAGGAGTTCATACTATATTCAGATAACCATGCATTACAGTACATTATACAATAGCCAAAGCTTAACCAGAAGCATGCAAAATTGGTAGAATACTTGCAAAGTTTTAATTTTGTATTAAAACATATAACTGGCTAGTCAAACAAAGTAGCAGATGCCTTAAGTAGAAAAAGTATTTTAGTTCAAGAAAGTCAAATTGCAGTGTTGGGTTTTGACTTTCTTAAAGAGTTATATGAGAAAGATCTAGATTTTAAAGAGGCATTTGAAGCTTGTAGAAATCCTGTTTTGATAGACATAAGCAAGTGGTTGGATTATTTTTTTGCGAAAGGCACTGTTGTTTAAAAGAAATCAACTCTGCATACCAAGTTGTTCCATGAGGGAGAATTTGATCAAAGAGAAACATAGTGGAGGTCTTGGAGGTAATTTTGGTGCAGACAAGACTTATGAACAGTTAAACAAGTTTTATTTTTGGCCGAAAATGAGGTCTGAAATGGAAAGGTTTGTGAAAAATTGTAAGGTCTGTCAGTACACAAAGGGAAGGAGTCAAAACACAGGTTTGTATGTTTCATTACCTATTCCATATAGACCTTTGGATATGGTAAGTATGGACTTTGTTTTGGGTTTACCAAAAACTCAAAGAGGAAATGATTCAATTTATGTAATAGTTCACATATTTTCAAAAATGGCACATTTTATTCCATGTTATAAAACCAGTGATGCTACTCATATTGCTAATCTATTTTTTAAGGAGATTGTAAGATTACATAGGTTACCTAAGAGCATTGTTTCAAACAGGGACACCAAATTTGTTGAGCATTTCTGGAGGACATCATGGAAGAAGTTTGGAACTAAATTGAGTTTCAGTTCTGCTTATCATTCTCACACTAATGGACAAACTGAAGTTTTAAATAGAATCTTGGGTAATCTTTTGAGAAGTCTTGCAGGTGAACATCCAAAACAGTGGGATCAAGTATTGGCACAGGCAGAATATGTGTATAATGATTCTCCTAATAGGAATACAGGGCAGATCCATTCCATATAATTTATGGAATGCACCCAAGAGGAGTGTCTAAATTGAGAGATTTGGGACAAGATGAGAGGAGAAGTGCTAAAGGAGAAGATTTTGCTATAGAAGTTCAAACAATACATGAACATGTAAAACAACAACTACAGGACAACAACATCAAATACAAGGGTCGAGCATATTTGAAGAGAAGAGAAGTTAATTTTGAAGTTGGAGACTTGGTTTTAGCACACCTAAGGAAGGAAAGATTTCCAAAAAGAGAGTATAACAAACTGAAGTTAATGAAAATTGGACCATGCAAAGTCTTGAGAAAATTTTCTGAAAATGCATAGAAATTGAATTACCCCCTGATATTGGAATACCTAAAATTTTCAATGTTGCTGATTTATACAAGTATGAAGGTGGAAATGCAGATGACACAACAGAGAATCAAGAGGAACAAGAGGTTGATTGGGTAAAACAGTTGCCTATAGCAAAGGAATTGAAGCCAGAGAGGATTTTGGACAAGAAATTGTTGAAGAAGACAAGAGGACAGGAGTATTTTCAGGATTTGGTCAAATGGAAGGATCAACCAATTGTTGAAGCTACTTGGATGACAAACTCCATGCTACAAAAGTTGGGCAGTTCTGTAGAAGAGCTCATGGACAAGAGCCCATGAAGAATTTGGTCCTCAGGAGTGTGATGCAGGGGCATGAGGCTTGAAGACAAAAGGCTTCGAACTTATTTCAAAAATACAAAAAAAAAATTACAAGCAAAGGAGTGGGATCCTTTAGTTGTCAATTTACAAGCTTTCTAGATAGGATTTTGAGCTAGAATTTAGGGATTGAATGGTTTTGTAATTAATTCATGCAGTGTTGATTTAGTTGAGATTTTCAAGGAGAATATCGACTAGATTAGGTATTGTCCAAGATTAGGGAAATTCGATCTAGTGTTTAAGGATCTGATTGTTAGATGAAATGGTATTTATGTAACTTCCAAATGATTGTAAAAGGATTTTGACTGATTTGGCTTGTTTTTGGCCATATATGATAAAAGTTGCAGAAACATAACTCTGTGCATTTCTGTATAAGATTAGTCAATCCTAGGGGTGTTGCATCCCTCCGTAGTGTCTCTGTGTTTCATTAAATTTCCAGGTTAGCCTGAGAATTTAGAATTCAGTGTGATCGCATTTAATCTCTTTTCGTTGTATTTAGCTACTGTGGGGTTTGAAAGGGTACAGATTCCTTAATCAAGGTTGAAGTGCCGCACTCTTTCTTAACCGTTGATTTCACTTTCAACGCTTTGCATCACAGTCAACAATGGGGGTTGGCTTGTTATTAATCGTGTGTTAATGAAAGTCCCGCGAGCTGTAGATCTAATGACCTTTGTTATCCAATGGATATAAGGTCTTAAAACGATTTGGCATTAATCTCAGACCCGAACCCGAAATTTTATAAATTGAGGACCTATTAACTTTATCGGTTCCGTGAGGATGGGTAAACGTCATGCAGATCTCCATGCGATATCACAGTGACTATCAGATCATGTGATTGTTGACCGTTGGATCAGGGTTTAATATCACATCACCTCATTCATAAGTAAAGGGAGCTGGCCTGGAGGAATTGCAAGGTGTGATGTTTAAGAGGACTTGTAAAGCTCTGTCATAGTGGTTGAATTTAGCAGTTCTACTAATTTAGCAGAATAGATAACTTTGAAGGTAGATGACTAAGACTCTGCTAGAAATCCAAGAGGAAATTCCGCCTGAACTTGAAGAAATTGTTTTAGGATTTGAGCGTTTGTCCCTCACGCCTGCACCCAGGCCACCATCAGTGAAAGGAAATTGTTCTATCAGATGCATCTACTTAATCCCAAGAAACTAAATAAATTGAGTTATACAAAAATTCTAACAGATGCATCTACTTAATCACAACAAACTAAATAAATTGAGTTACATATAAATTCTAATGAAGAACACAACTGATAAATTGAGAAACCTTACTACTTGAGGGGGGCCTCCACAAGCAAATGGTTGCAAATCAAGATCAACACTTAGCCACACATTTGAAATGAAAGGTCTTCTTTTATAATTAAAACAAAGTCTTGCGATTCACTGTATGCTTATAAAAAATTACAACTATTGTTTCTATCTGCTATAGAGTCTTTTATAAAGCCCATGTCATAAATGTTCAGAGCTTAAACTTTGATAACAGAATACTAAAATTAAACATAAGAGATATTATCATGAAATCTACTCAAGATTTTCCATTTGACAAATCAAATCGTGAGGCACGAATATCGTTTCTCCCTCACTTGATTTAACTAACAGAGTTGACTTTCCCTTTAACTTCGTGACTTGAAGCTTCCTTCGCCGATCTGGTTCATGTAGATAGGAGGAAATCCTTGAACACATCTTTATCCATCTTCCCATATATTTCTCACTCCAGCTAGCGCTCTACAACCTAGCAAACCATGAGCTTAGCTGCAGAATCACCCTGTTTCGGTAGCTGAAACAAATATTAGATTAATAATAAGTAACATTATGAATTTATGAAAGACAAGCCAAATATATACCTACCATGCCATTATTCTTATTATGTGATGCCCATGGAGTGATTATGGTGGTCAAGATCAAGCGAAATTAGTGAAAAAGGAATAAAAAAGGAAACAACTATGAGGCTCAACAATATGGCTAAATGCATACAAATAATTTTAAGATATGAGTAGGAAGGGGGTAGGCAGATTTGTGAAAATATTACAATAATTAAGTAACTGCGTAACCTCCATAATTTTCACGGGTGTTGTTCTATCCAATATTTTCTCTGGTAGTTTATTGTGAACAAAACTTCACAATGCCTGCAACGTAGTTGAATGAGATTTATCTTAAATTGACCACATCCTAGATACATAGCTATGAGTTTAAATCTATCAAGTTTCATGGGGTCAAGATACCCAGGAGAACTTGCATAATTTTCAACACGTGATTATCAATTTAATATACCAAATTATAAATTTAGTTAAATTTATACCCTATTTTTTGTTTGGGGGGAAGAAAAAAATGATGATTTGTATTATATATTAAAATTAGTACATGTAATCTATTGGGTATGGGATCCAATGATCATATGTCAGCCATTACGCAGGAATATAAAACAAACATATAAGAGGAGCCCCACATGATAGCTTAAAATGATGATTTTACAGAATAATCACCATTCTCTATGTGGATATAACACGTGACTTAACAAATATATGATGAGAAATTATGAGAAGAAATTGTACCTGTGTATTTAGAAAATAATAAAAGACCACAAAATAAATAGAAAAACATAAAAATTTAAAAAGGGTCAGCCCTAGACCCAACATCATAGATGAAATGGTCCATATGTAGAGAAATGTGCATGAGGCCTAGTGTTTCCCTGATGCCCGATTTGGATAAATGATTTGCGGTGGAGTTGAATTCCCGATGGATATGATGGAACTAGATCTGCTAAAAGGATTCTTTGAGGGAAGAGATGTTACGGAGCCATCCCAGAAGATGTGGTTGTTTAATGGAAGCCTGTCCTGAATATGCTTTATGATAATCTGTGAATCCCCATATATTTGGAAAGTGGGAATCTTGAGAAATCAGCCAACCACATAAGGCCCCATAATGCAATGACTTCAGCTTTCAAATTTGTGCCCAAACCACCTGACCAATGGATGGAGAAAATTTATGTGTTCTCTATGCAGATCCAGGCACCACAACCATAGTTCTTGTCCAGTGCAGCCCCATCGAAGAAACCCACAGGGAAAGAGATGTTAGGTGGGCATGTATGGGGTTGCGCATCCCCCTTACTAGTGGAGGGGGATCATATAGACTGATCCAAGAAAAACATCTTTTGTTAATGTAATTCACATACAGCTCCTCGCCTTCAAATATTTAGGCATTCCTTGCTTTCCACATCTCCCGGAAAATAATAATAGGGACAACCCTTTCTATCCGAGCTTGTCTGCTCGACCAAATCAAACATTCCTCTATCGAGTACTGTACATCATATTTGATAGAAAGAAAAGATAAAATTTTGTTCCATACCTGTAGAGCCAAGGGGTACTGTAGAAACATATGTGCATTGTCCTCCTCTTGTATTTTGCAGGAAAATACATTGGCCAAGGCCCTCTATGCCATGCTTCTTCAAGTTTTCCTAAGTTAAATTTTTATTCCTCCAAGTCAACCAAGAAAACAATATCATTTTGTAAGGAACCCGAACCTTCCAGATTACAAAAAATCACAAGTTGGACATAATATGTAGTGTAGAGAAGCAGATATAATTATATGTTTCAGATACATAAATTGAACCCTTAGGCCACTTCCCTTCCCATCCGATCTGATCTCGTCATCATGCTTAGACATATCAGCGCTACACAACTCATATATAATGGCCTCCCATTTCTCAACATTGGGTATGAAGAGCCCCAAATCCTCTGCCGATTTCCATATTGGAATGAAACCCTTCCATAACTTGATGGCATGTGTCAGGAAGAAAATTCCTCTATTGTTTAGTGCATGTATGAGGGGAACATCATAGTGTTTTCTATAGCGGCACCAAGAATGTGGTCACATCCCAGGATAATATGCTCTCCTGTACCAAAAATCCAATAGTGGCATCAAATGAGCCATGATTTGATCTTGTTGATGCCAAACCAGAGGCAAGAACCATGAATGTCTCCAATAAGTCCATCACATAGCCATTGACATGCTTGAATAACCCTTAAATATTTGGTTCTGATGATGTCTGCCCATAAACAATCCCCAAATAATGCACACCAGAGGGATTTTGTCATCAATTCCCAACCAAAACATTTTATGTTGAGTATCCCCCATCCCCCCATTCTTTTGGCATCGTAACCTTATCCAATTTGTTATGGTGATATTTGTGAGTTTGCTCAGAGCTGGCCCAAATAAAGTGTGCCATGATGTTATTAATCTTCTGGATTATCTTTGCAGGGAGGCAGAATAATGGGCCCAAGAAACTGCAAGTTGTTGTAGTATAGACTGAACCAGGATGACTCTGCCCCCAAGTGTCAGCAATCTATCTTCCCATCGACTTCCTCTGAAATCTATCCACAATCCACCACTGGTCATTAATCTTATAATTATTAAGTTTTGTATTAAAGCCCAAGTATTTCAGACCCTTAGTAATGTGGATTTCCTCAAAACCAAACAATTGTCAATTGTTTCAATCAATCACTATATGGCTCAAGTGGTAACCTTTGTAAAATTAAGTCCCTTGAAAGACCCATCAGAAGATCAATGTTTTGCATTAAATCTTCCTCGAAAAAAAGTAAGGTTATTTGGCATTAGATTAGATTATTAGTTCTACAATTGAGAATAGGTCATAAAGACCTTTCTAAATATGTTATCCATGTCTTAAATTTGATTTTGTCTCAATTAGATCCAACTTCAAGCTTCTCTAGTTACCCTTCATGGAAAAATCAAAAGTATTTATAGCATTTCACATGATATGGGAAATAAAAATAATTAAGAGAAAAAGAAATTGAAAAATGAGAGAGTATGTGGGTATGCCATGCCAAGGATTCTCACCCATCCATCACCCCTCACTCTATAATGTGCCACTATTGCACTTGCTTTTGGAGAATTTATTGTTTTATGTCTACTCGTAAATATTTAAGTTGGAAACATTAGTTGTGGGGCCAATACTAAATTTGATTGAAATTTGTAAATAATTGTGTATAATAATAAATAAATATGTTTTTCTCTTGTAAATATAATGGGAAACAACATGTGACTATTTCTTGCTTCTTTATTATTAAAAAATTGTTAAAGTGGTTGAGTCCCAAATAATGGAAAAAAATAAATAAAGTGGCAGTTGTCATAGTTGTAACCTTCTTGAATTCCCCGAGATTCCAGGGAGAATCATTGCCACCAAGAGACAACATAATTGGAGAAAGATGTAATGCTAGGTGGGAGATAATTATAATCATAGCTGGAGAGAAATGCATGCTAAAGAAGGGAAAAAGAAAATATTTTTCTATAAAAACAATCCTAGGTATAAAAAATAAGATATGTAGGCCTTTAAAACATGACACGACTGAAATATTTTGGGGTAAAGCAAAGCAATATATACCACTTAGTGAAGATTGTTGACGGACATCAAAGAAGTCTGAGGCTTGAGCGGGATTGTGTGTGAAATTTGTTGGTTGGGAGGAACATGCTAGTTCTTACTATATTTCCAAAGGAGAAATAAGTAAAAGTTATGTAATTATTAGTTAGCGGAAATGTTTCAAATACTAAGGTATAGTAGGAATTATATAGTAATTTTTGTGTGATAGTGAATAGTCAATAGAGTATGTAAAGAATGGAGAAAAGGAAAAATGATTTAACATGCAATGACAGGTATTCATTAATTTCTATGGATGCATGTAGTTCTTTGATAACCGAATAAGTATGAATACATGTTTTGAATAGTGAGTTCTAGTATATGTTTTTATGCATAAACAATAAACAAAGAACATAATAGTAATGTAATAGAGAATGGAACCAAATATTTAAGCATGCAATAGCTTTCATGTATACTAAATTAGAGAAATTCTTGAAGTTATCGAAGAAGTATTGTTGTGTGATTGAGTATTATGAAATAATGGAAAGATATATTTGAAGATTCTTTAAATTTCTTGATACTTATAGTAATTAGATAGGAATGTATCCATGCATTTTTTTTTTATGAAAATTAGACATTGCTATAGATGGTCTATTTCTTTTACAAACTACCTTATAAACCTATTGGAAAAATTAAATAGCTTTAGCATTCTTGAAGATCGATATGGATGGGTAACCCTCATATCATTATCCAAGCCTATGTAATATCCTATGCTATAAAATGATAAGTTTTTCTTCTTTGGAGGTAGAAAAACCCTAAGTATTCATCCAGCTAATCATTTATACAAGATATCATAAATATAAACCAAGGCTCTATGAAAATAAAGAAACAATGAACCAAATAAAGATAACTATATACATTTCTAGCTAAGAAATATCTTTGGTATAGCTATAAAATATCTAGTAACTTTCAGAGACTACATACATGGTTAAAGAGGCGCGTAATCGAAGTTGTTTCAAATTATATATGTTTTATATTAATCGTAACTTATGGGTAAAAAGAAATTAAGTAAACAATTCAAAATACCTTAATCACGTTAAGGATTCTCACATTCAGGTAAAAAAAACTACTCAAGAATCGAGTATGGAAACCCCTAGGTTACTAAAACAGAAAAGTAACAGTTGTGGCCACTATCAATGAAGCTTCTTTTTGCATGTAAAGAAAAATAAAATGGTGTTATAATGATTCTTTACTTGAAAAGGGAAAAATTGTATATCCATCCTTGAGGATTTATGAGACAATTTCCATATAGAAAACATTTTAAATCAAATTGAGGGTTATTATCAGTATTTCCATTATAACGTAAAAAATAAACATATATATTTATGAACTAGAGGAATTGACAAGGGAATCTTTCCTGAGCAGGTTTCTAGAAAACACAGCCTCGAGAAACCTATAGAAGCATAAGGGTAATTAGAAATTATTACATTCAAAGTGATAAGTTTTAAAATAAAACAAAAGTGGTTTCATAGGATTAAAAACCGTTTCCCTGAGATATCACAACAAAATTTAAGAATATGGGAAACAAAGTAGTAGAAAATCACAAGAAAATATTAAATTTTATACTTCGGTGGGAGTTTTGTTCCCACGACAAACCTCATATCAAACCGCTAGTGGTATCTCTTTTAACAAGGATATTTCTATTTACTAACCCTAAAACCCCAAGAAATAAATTTGGTATGATAATCATTAGAAAGCCTTGAATAATTTATGAGAGCCAAAAATCCTTGCGAACAACTTCAGCAAAAATAGCAAGATAACATTATTATAATTCCTTTCTCGATTAGGTAGTACTCGTGTCCAAAAAGAGTCTTCTAGTCAGGCATGTAGAGGTATTTATCTATTGACAATATGTTTTCTAAAACCCTGAAGATATTTCCTGTCAAAAGATCTGATACTGGAACCTAAGAAGGGGTAAAAAAAATCATTATTAAAGAAAAAACTTGAAAACGATAATTAAATTTTTCCAAGGATTCCAAGCTCAAGTTAACCAACTTGTATTTATAACGAGGGACAAAACCATTGTGAGGAATCCTTGTATTACCTGCAAAAAAAAAAAATCTAGGAAATTTAAGGGGACTTAATTGAATATTCCTCTTTTGAGAATATTTAAAATTGTGTAATATAATGTTAGCTTAATAACCAAAGGATCGGGTATTAGATACCCACTACTAATAAGAAGAAGAATATTATAGAAAGAGCAATAGAAAACCTAGTATCCGGAATAAAGAATTAATAATGAAATATCAATGGTTTATTACCATAAGAAACATCTTGTACCCTTGATAAGGTTCCAGGATGAGATTATCAGATTATGCTTCACATGAAGGAGAAGTTTGCAACCAAAAAACAAAGAGGAAATTACTTAGTGAAACCTCAAAGATAAAAAGTCAAAAAAAAAAAGGAAACTCAGTTGAATAACCCTTATTATGAATTCTAAGAGAGAAATTAAGGGGATAAATTTTTTGAATTACTCAAGATGAAACCCTAAGTCAACTATTCTCTTTGTAGAAAATAAACCTTGAGTCAATTAGTCTCTTTACAAGGACCTTCATAAAAAAATGTCGAAGGATACCCTATTTTCAAGAAGGGTAATATTCAAAGAGTTTTCTTGTTGAACAAGAAAGGGAGGCCTTGAAGAAAATAAAATCATGAGAAAATTGTTATATTTCCAAAGATTCTCATGGGCCTTTTCAAGAGGATTTAGAAGAGATACCAAAGAACAGTAATAATTAGTCATCTCTTCCACACATTGGAAGCCAAATAGAAAACTCAAAATGAATCAATAATCCTTGTTAAGAGTGAGGAATGACCACTTACCTACCATTATACCTTTAGTAACTACAACAAATTAAGTTGAAAAACACCAGTCCTCCATGTAAGAAACAAATCAATGAAAAACAGAGAAGTAAGGAAATTTATAGAGTCGAAGCCCTAGCAAAAATGTTGGTCTACAAAGAAGAGTATAAAGTGAAATGACAAGCCCAAGAGGTAGTGATTTTTTCTGACTTGTCCCTCAAGCTATGATCATCGTCAATTATCCCAAGGACATCTAGGTCGTTCATCTATGATGTCCTTCATACTAGACATGTTGTCAGTGGACCTTGCATTGAAAACTCCAAGTGTGTTTTGTGAAGGGTAAGGAAGAGGGCCAGAATTGGCCTGATAAAAATTCAATTAAATACCTTTAGTATGGAAAGGGTTGATGACCATGGTGAAAAATATCATAGGGATACTTTGTGGAAGATATTATCAAACAAAACACAACATAAGTGTGACAACATGGAAGACAATGAT
This sequence comes from Pinus taeda, assembly GCA_000404065.3. NCBI lineage: Eukaryota > Viridiplantae > Streptophyta > Pinopsida > Pinales > Pinaceae > Pinus > Pinus taeda. Next base: position 3,968 of record APFE031685256.1, on the reverse strand, counting down.
TTCATAAACATTATGGAACCTAAGCTTCAGGGTTCAAGCCCCTCAAAAGTTTTATAACACACACACACATATATATATATATTAAAGTTAGATCAAGATATATGGTAGTAGTATACTTGTATGTGCATTGTTTTCAAAGAAAAATATATAACATATTTATGTAACAATTTATATGGCATGAATTAGAAAGGAATAGTTCACCAATAATCTCAAGGAATACATCCAAGCAAGAGTAAGAAGAAAAATCAAATAACTGTTTTAGAAAAGTCATGGATTATTCTATGTAGTGAAAGAAGAAACTTTATTAAGGAATACATTCGTTGTATTATGCCAATCCAAATTATGTCAATAATTATATATATATAATATATATATTTTTTTTTTTCTCTCTAGTGTGTAATTTGGCAAGACATTATATAGAATTTGCAACACTCACTAGCCTTGTTCTCACACCCTTTCCTATGCTATGTGTCAATTAACACATCCCATTTTCCCTTACACCATAGCTAATGTTGGGCTACTCATTCATTGTTGCACCACTCCATGGGTGATGTCCCCCTTCTCCTATACAAATGTACCCCAAAGTGTAGTGTTTCGACTTTTGACCGCCACCAATATCAAAGGAGGTAGGGTGGTGGGTTGTCTGACTGCCAAGGTGGATCCATCACCATTGTGCTAAATTACTGATAGGAAAAAATGTTACTAACTATGGTGTGGTCATGTGTTTGAGAGGTTCAACTATTTATAGATTCAAATTATATGGTGGAAATCAAAATTTTTATTGTTAAAAAATGAATAAAAAATTAAAAAGTAAAAGTTTTGATATATAGATAGATTATAGGAAGTAAATTATATGTAGATAGACATGAGGTAAAATTAGACCATGAAAATTACAACATATAGCTTTAATACCAATTTGGGAAACATAAAGTGAATGGATTAGAGAATATATGAAATAATACAAAAATATTCCGAAAACCAATAAGTATTAGGTAAAATATAAAAAAAACTATGAGTTCGATAGATTGGAATAAAAGAACTTTAAAACATATATATTTAATTCCACTCTAGGAAGTGACAACAAAGTAGGAAAATTACAACATTTTTCTTTCATATCAATTTAAGAAGATAACTTCCCAAAAATAAAAAATAACATACTAATTTATATTTATAATAAATATAATACGCAAAATTACATCAAAACAAACTTCTATCACAAAATATAATTAAAAATAATAATAACATAACAATATGTAAAAGTCTTATCTTATCATTACAACATATAAAGTTTTATCATAACATAAATATGAACATGAATAGCTAATACTTATATTATGAAATAGAATATCAACAATTTGACTATTCTTTGAAAATTTAAGGATGCACTTGAACTCTAACTCTAGCTCTTTATAGGTAAGATCCCTTACAATGAATTTAACATTTACTTTTTAAACTCCTTGTGTAGGCTTTATTAATCTGCTTTCACTATTCATCCACTTTCATTATACAATATACCTAACTTTATGTATTATAACCCATCAAAGGAAAAATAAAAACTTTCTAGATAATCCTTCAAACACACCTTCAAAGTAGTTAATAATTAAAAAAAAAGATGAATAGAAACAAAGTAAGGGGATACGATACCACCCACTCAATGGTTTAACAAGCAAACAAAAATTGTTTTATGCACAAAGATTACAATTATTCCCCTTATACCACCCACTCAATGGTTTAACAAGCAAACAAAAATTGTTTTATGCACAAAGATTACAATTATGTATAAACAAGGGTCAGCGAGCTTATTTTTGATATATTTTCGATGACAACACATCATTTGTATCATCTGTGTGTAGTTCACTTTCAATTTTTTCTTTAGTTTCTTCTAGATTGTCATGATTCGTTATCGTTGTAACATGGATCAACTGTCCAAACCAGTGGCCTTGATGACCCACTGTGTTGATGTTGGACTGGTGACTAATGAGCATTGTTGTCAAAGTTAATTGTCTTGTTTTTGGACTTATGATAATGGACTTGGATATTGGAATGACATATCTACATCACTTTTGGGTCCAACAAATAAATTAAGTGATATGTGTATCACCATTATGCCTAGAATTATTTATAAATTTGAATGAAATAGTGAAACTCAAATTTGATATTGTTTAAAAGAAATCAAAACTTCAAATTATATATATATATATATATATATATATGATGAAGAGGTAAAAGTAGACCATTAAATTAAAACATCTAGCTTTAATACCAGTTTGGGAAACATAGAGTGAATGGAATAGAGAATATATGAAACAATACAAAGTTATTTTGAAAACCAACAAGTATTAGGGAAAAGTGAAAAAATTGAGTTTGATAAATCAGAATGAGGAAACATTAAAACATATAGCTATGATTCCACTCCAGAGGCAACAATCAAGTAAGAAAATTACAACATTTCGCTTTGATATGAATTTAAGAAGTTGACTTGAGCCCAAAAATAAAATTTAACATCCAAAAATATTTTTATACTAATATATCTATATATATATGAAAAATTACAACAAAACAAAATTATGTCACAAAAAACAATGTAAACTTTGAAACAGGAACTAATATTATTACTTGTTTCGTAGAGATAGCAAAAGAGTGACCCGATTTTGAAAAGGGGGATGCAGAACACATTTTTTTTTAGAGCATAGTTTTTGGCACTTTAAATTTTTTTATGTACATTATGTTTTAGAATGTTAGTAATATGCATGCTGATTTAAAAAAGTGGTGATTCTTCATCAGACCCTTTTTTTAAAAGACCTATTTTTTGACTTTAAATTTTCTAATGTATAAATGTAAATAATTTATTTTCTAAATTTAACAAATTTTACACTTTAAATTTTGGTATGTCAAATTTTTGGAAAAAAAAAACAAATATAAAAATATATTTAAAAAAAACCACAAAAAGTTATTTTATATTATATTAATATATATATGCTATATTATTATATATAAGTAACAAACTAGGAATAAAAAAAAGAAAATAGCCAATAAAAATTAAAAACCTATTAAAATCAAGAAGTTAAAAACATTAAAAAAAAAACAAAAAAAATTAAATTTAATATATTATATATATATATATATAATATAAACTAAACATTATAAATTAAATATATGTAAGTTATATAATATAATGATGTAAAAAAAAACATTTAAAAATTAAAAAAAACATATATTTTCAATTTTTAAAAAATAAAAAAACATTTAAAACTTTCAAAAACATATATTTACGATTAAAGCTTTAAAAAATATATCTGCATGCAGCTCTGCCACTCAAGGCAACGCCCCCACGGGCGGCAGAGCGGTGGCTATCCAATTTCCGATTCCAAGAATCAGATAGCCACCCTCATGGGCGGTTAGGCGGTGGCTATCATATTCTCAGAATCGGATAACCACCACCTGACTGCCCGTGGGGGTGGTTATCTAATTCTCTGAATCGGATAGCCACCACCTAGCGACCCCCATGGGCGGCCGAGCGGTGGCCATCGGATTTTGTGAATCAGATAGCCACCTCTCGGCCACCCCCACGGGTGGCTATCCGATTCCGAGAATTGGATAACCACTCCCATGGGCAACCGGGGGATGGATTTTCGATTCCGAGAATTGGATAGCCACCCCCATGGGCATTCGGGCGATGGCTATTCGATTCCGAGAATCGGATAGCCACCCCTATGGGCGGTCGGGCGATGGCGATTCGATTTCGAGAGTCAGATAACCACCTCCACCGGCGGTCAGGCGGTGGCTATCCGATTCTCGGAATTGGATAACCACCCCCTGACCGCCCTTGAGGTGGATATCCAATTCTCAAAATCAAATAGCCACCGCTCAGCCACCCCCACAGCCGTGGGGGGCTATCCAATTCTGAGAATCATATAACCACCACCCAGCCACCCCCACAGGCAGCTTAGTGGTGGCTATCCGATTCC
>APFE031685254.1:0-34495 GCA_000404065.3 Pinus taeda | reverse complement strand
CATCATTGTATTGAGCAATATGTAACCACCATGGTAGCACTTGCAACCATAAGAAATGTTGTACATCTCTCTATTAGCATGTAAAACTAAAGGTAGTTTGTTGCCTTTTCTTGAGTATGTGACATACATCCCTCACATATCCCCTGCCTTCATAATACTTTGTGAGATAGATGGATGTATCACATGTTAAATAGGGGAATAGAACAGGGTTACACAAAGGATAATTATGTTAACATTCCTGATTGTGCCTCAAGAAGCCTATTCATTTGCCTTCAAAGTCAAACCTGAGTCAAATGTTACACTAGACAAAGGTAGTTGGGAGATTGATCAAAACAACACATGCCAGAGTAGATTTGATCAAATAGAAGTCGATTGGCTTATACATGTCAAAATGAGGGCACAGATAACATAGACCTATTATCTCAGTCATAACAAGGTGAAAACTTGTGGATGAAACCCTCTACAATCCCATTCATGGCAAAGAGTATAGGGTTAGGTAAGACATTAATGACTAACCTTTGTGAGGCATCAAAAGGTTGACGAAGACCTTAAATGGGAAATAATAGATCATGTCAATCCAGGAACCGACCTTATGCGGAGTTTAGGTAAGTGAGGATTATCTTACAATCTCAAATTACAATCAACTGGAGACATGGGATGAAGCCCAAGAAGAAACTAGATGACACTTGTCACAATGATATTTTCCATGCTTGGATTTATTTCACCATCCCATCGTGGTGGAATTATGACAGCTATGGTTCTCTTGTGGGTGTTAATGGGTTTGTTTGTTGGTTACTCTTCTGCTCATCTGTATAAGATGTTCAAGGGAATAGAATGGAAAACAAACATGCTGAAGACTGCATTCATCTTCCCTGACATTGTTTTTTGGCATTTTCTTTGTCCTCAATGCACTGATTTAGGGTAAAGAGCCCTCTGGTGTCATACCAATGGGGACAACGACTACTTTATTTTTATGGTTTGTGATATCTGTGTCTTTGGTCTTTGTTGGTAGTTACTTTGGCTACAAGAAACTTGCAATTGAAGATCATGTTAAGACAAATAAAAATCCCAGGTAGATTCCAAAGCATGCATGGTACATGCAGCTAGTTTTCTCAATACTCATTGGAGTCATATTACCCTTTGGTGCAATTTTCATTGAATTATTCTTCATCTAAACATCTATTTGGCTACATCAATTTTATTATATTTTTGGGTTTATGTTCTTTGTCTTTGTTATCCTTATTGTTACTTGTACAGAGATCACTATTGTCCTCTGCTACTTTTAGTTGTGTAGTGAGGACTACCACTGGTGGTCGAAAGCTTATCTAACTTCAAGCTCATCTGCACTTTACCGATTTCTATATGCTACATTCTACTTCTTCACCAAGATGGAGATTACGAACCTTGTCTTTGGTATTATGTACTTCGGCTACATGGCAATTATCTCATACACTTTCTTTGTATTGATAAGTACAGTTTGTTTCTACTCATGCTTCTAGTTTTTATGGACCATTTATGCTTCATTGAAGATTGAATGAAGTTACATGTTGTAGCCAAATTTTCCTCAAGGCTCAAGTTTGCATTTGAGCATAATCAAGTGGTAGAATGCTACATGTGTGTTCTTTGCTATAATGTTTAGGAAAATAGAATAGGAATTTTGTTGTGCTAGAAAGAGGAGATATCTGAGTGGATATCATGAATATCATGTATTAGTTAGGTATCATGAGTTCATCGTGTCAGATATTCATATTGAGGTATTTGCAAACCTATAAAGACGAACAAACAATGAAACTTGAAAAACTATGAGATTGATAAATTAAAGGCATGGACGTATTTTGGTGGAGTTTGTCAAGGTATTCCTGGAAAATATGGAGGAGGATGCAATATAGTTATTGGAGACAACCATGTTGTTTCTTTAAAAGCAGCAGTCGAGGTTGATACTAATAACAGAGTAGAGATATTTGCACTTTGTTGATGCTAAAAATTGTTGTTGAAAGAGGTATAAACTTTCTTCGGATAAAGAATAATTCCAAGTTCATTGTAGAATGCAAAAATGGTAATTAGAGGGTTACTTCTAGGGCTATGAGTAGATGTATTCAAGAGCTCAAAATGAAGGGAATGAGATTTGATCTTTCCAGAGAGCCTCAGACTACCAAGAAGATGAAAAGCTATTATGACACTATTTGCAAAATGGGGTGATTCATGCATTATGACATAGCTAATAGGTCTTAATATACGGTCCATTTCCAACAACACATATTTCAAAGTTTCAAATGTGCATATAAAAGATCATCTATTCTCACTCAGCTCAACAAACCCAACTTGTTGCATTTCACAAAGTGAATAGAAGTACAACTGCTCCAATTTATCATTGTTGATGATGAGCTCCCAATTGCGAAAGAACGATATTGGCAAGTGTTTGCAAGTGTAAACGATTTGCACCATAGAAAATCCATTTCTAGATTAAGCAAAACAAAGAAATGAAGTTGATCAACAAATGAATGAATCCAAGAGAAAAATCAAGGGAAGAAGGAGATAGCTAGCAAGTTCAACTACATTGATTGACTCAAGAATATCTACTGGTTGCAACTACTGAACTACTATCAGCTCAGTGTGGAAAACAAGGGAGGTCACAAATGATAATATATGGAGCTGTGAAAGCTTAGAAGATCATGAAGCTCTGTAAATATAACACTATTCTAGGCAACCTGAAAAGAAGAGTTACAATAGGAAATCTATGGAGAAATTAGAGAGAACCCAGCTTGGTCCAACAAAAACTAGCAGTTTATAGAGGCCTGAGGTAAGAAAACACGTTCTTCAGTATGGTTCCAATAATGTGGCTCGATTGCCCAGCCCTGTACAAGTTGATGATGATCAAGACTGGAGGTAGAATTTTGATCAACACCTTGAGAAATCTGTGAAATAAATGTTTGATCAGGTTCATGAGCCATTCATGGTGAGTTATAAGTATCACTTGCTCTAGCCCCTTCAGCTGTAGGTCAATTGAATCTAATTCATTAACTCCTGAGGAGTTATCAAAGGAAGAAATCAATGCGGAAGTGCCATTGTTCAACATAAAATCTCATGATCCAGGCAGCAGTACTTCGATTTTGGAGATGAACTAGAAGAAATTTGTTCAAGAATTGGAGCCAGAGAGCATTAAGCCTCCATCAATAATATTCAAAAATGTAGAGCCCATGCCAAAGATTACTTTTGAAATAAGAGGCATAAATTGTATAGTAAGTTGTTAACACGATATCAAGGTACAAGAGATATGGAGACCAAAAAATTAGGGAAAATTTTATGGAAGTACATAATAATAATAATATATTAAAATCTAATTAGTTTCCAGTAGTGGCCAAAGTTGACCAATGGGACTACAAAAAGGATGACCTTAGTGCATATTAGGAGTGTTCAGGCACATGCGATAGAGAGTGGTACCAAAGTGCACAAGTGATGTAATAAAGCAAACTGTGCAAAAATTGCAGTGAAGCAAAATAAAATATAGTGGGTTACTAGAAAAGGTAACAATAGTAATAACAGTAGTAGTAGTATCAATAATAGCGCCAGTAGTAATAGAAATAGAGTAGTGGTTTTACTACCATGTAGTGATGGTAATGGTAGTGGTAGAGGTAATATTTTAAAATAATACTATTAGAAGTGCTAACAATAATTATTAATAATAACAACAATTCTGGGAGTGATTTGAGGAAATCTTGTATGGAGTAGATAATTGGCGTTCTGAAGAAAACCAAACACTACTCTGAGAAAATATCTGCTCATAACAAGTATGATTCTAGGAAAACTAGTTCAAGTTCTCACATGAATTTCGACAGTTATAAAGGATTGGATGCGAAGCAGGACATGTCTGGAGGATCAAGGTCTCGAGTCATCCAAAGTAGAAGAAAATATCAAGGATTATTTTCCAAGACTTAGAGGAGGGTTAAACAAGCTCAAGCTTGATTCTCAGAATGGTTCACATGGTCCTCTTTTCCTGAGAATGAAAACTGTTATGAACATCCTGCTAGCGGCCAAGAATATTTCGTTCTCTGATAGCTTTGTGGTGGTGAAATCCTCGTATGACCCACAAAGATTTCAGAGATTCGATGTTGGAAATGATCCTGGAGAACAATATACGTTATTCAACAGATCTTCAGAAGTTTCTTTGATGCCATCTGTCCCTAAACTCTCATGAATATCACAATACCATCATCAAGGTTTTTGAGATCCAACTGCAAATTTCTTCCACTCATATAGGTAGGAAAACACTGTAAGACATGGATCATAGTGGGTTACATGGCTTCTCACTGTGGTGAAAATCATTTACACTTGCAAACACTTGCCAATATCATTCTTTCACAATTGGGAGCTCATCATCAACAGTGGTGCAAATCGAAGGTATATATCAAACATTGCATGCCTTCCCTATAACAAATGTGGTAAGGCATGTTTCAATTCATAACATGCAATCATATTCCCCTCATCCACTTCGTAGGTTCATATATTTTGGCTTTAAAGTGGCACTGGGTTAATCAATTCACAACACTAGTGAAAATTTATGCAGGTGGGATTATGAATATCATCATTGTTGATCACTTGGGTTTGAAATTCAACCAAATGGAATTGCACAGGCTCAACCTTTGGTTCCTAGGAACCATTAGATCCCAAGTGAAGCCTCTGATTGTCAAATTAGAGCTAAATTCTCCCAAGACCAGTCATTGTGGCCTTCACAAAGATTGTATTCAGGTTTTGAATTTTAAAGGAAATGCATTCATCAAAGGGTCTGTAGTGTTTGTGTCTCGCAGTTTCTTTTCAAGGAAAAGTATTCTTTGCATTAGGAGGAACCAAGAAAACTTGTGAATTTCCTTTCACGCAACATTCTATGGAGCGTTTTTTCTCTTTCCCTCTGTGAATGGTACTACGACATTGATACCAGGCTACAGGAAAATATATAGCTTTTCCAATTCTAGGTTTCTTGTGGTTAAGTTTGGGAATAAGGCTTATGATTTTTGTAAATCTGTTTATGATTTTAGACTCTTGAGTTTTCTCTGTTGTCTCACCCTAGATATGTGGTTGCTCCTTAAGAGACCAATTCAACATGGAAATTTAAAATTAGCACTGTTGTTGGGATGTATGAATACATTGGCAACAATAACTATCCTGGGCGTTTCCCTCTTCACATATATTACGATATTCAAAGAATTTTGAGGCATGAGTAATTGATAGCAGGTAACAGTATATCAACTTTTTCACTGACAAGGAAAGTGAATGCACAAGAGGAAATCCACATCAATGTATATGCCTTGGTAATGGAGAATTATGTTGCAAAAAAATGACAAATTCAGGCATAGGAAGATGAATGTAATTTTCTCTGCCATATGCTTACAAAAGTGAGTATAGATTCACAGTCTATAGCCTCACATGTAAGAATATCAATAGAATCAGCCCCAACAAAACTCAAAGAGGAAGAGACTATCCATCAATTACATATAGCAATAGATATGGATGGACTGGAGAAACACAAATAATAATAATAATAATAATAATAATAATAAATAAATAAATAAATTAGAAGAAGCTTAGCTACATAAAATACTCAAAATAATAAAATTAAATATTCAAGCTAATGCCCTCAAGGAGGGAAATCCAATTGATTTTGATCTATGTTGTAGATATTCTCTCTAATATCCTAGGTTAAGTCTCACTTAGATAGTAGGAGTTGACCTAGAGTGTCTAAAGATTACCTAAAAAAGGGCAAGTTGATTGATAGAAATGGCCACTAACTGAAGCAATTAATAAGAACCCATAACTATTGCACCAAGGAGGGGTCTATTGAAGTAATACCTGAACTCCACCTAGATGATAGATTGAGGAATTGCATGTTTGCAGCAGATGAAGCATCATAATATAAGGATTTAGAATCTCTTTATCCTATCCGAATAAACCCAAAGCAAGCCATGTCCCCAAACCTTCAAGCCATAATGGCTCTAATGAACATGTCCAAAAAGGTGCATCTTGAAAGAGATGCCCTAGAGAACTATCTGTTTAGCCAAGAAAACCATATTCCTTATTAAGTTGGGGCTAGAAAGCATGACTCAAGTTAAGCTAGACTCCTAAGATCTGACCACAAAGTATGTGTAGGTTGTAGTAATATCAATCCCATCCCCTCCAACGTAAAAATGGTAGTCGAAGAGAGCATGTTGAGACATGCTGAAGATCATAACCTTAGTCTCACTAAGTTCAAATGTCAACTATAAAAGATCACAAGAGTTGGATAAGGCATCAATTTGTCTCTACAACCCCTTAAGTGAGGTGCCAAGAGGATCATGTTGTTGAAAACTAAAAGCAAGGAGATCAATATGTTGGGTAGAAGACAACCAACACCATCATATATGTGTTCCTAATAAAGGAGTCCATCTCATCAATATAGAACCCAAAGAGAGTTAGTGAGAGAGGGAATTCCTATTTTACCTTTATAATACTCGTAAGGTAGTCTAAGAAGATGTGGATAGTGTAGAAATGACCAAGCACTGACTCATATAGTCTCATGATAGAATCCAACGCCATATCACCTCTAAAACAAGGCCTCTCTCATGAGTCATGATAGAGTCAAATGCCTTGCAAAATCCAACAAATCAACAAAATAGTTTCAAAGAGAAATGATGGGCCTCTCCGATAATGGCACAAAGAGTGAAAGATGTGGCCAGTTGTTTGGCACCCCTTGTAGAACCCTAGCTACATTCTAGCTCTAGGGTTCCTCCACTCTAGCTCATTTAATAATCACATGGGGTATTGTACCATAGAGCATGGAAAATGTGTGTGCAATCATGATGGTCAGATAATTGTTTTAGTTTTAAGAAACCCCCAACTTAAAATTGGAGTGGATGATATGGTGGGGCCATCACAACGAGAAACCTAAACAAACAACATGATTACAGGCATAAACTAATGGCTTCTGCCAAGCCCATCTTGAACATGTAAATAATTTTGTTAATTGATTTGACTAAAAATTCGAGTTGAGGGGGTGAGAGAGCCCTACATCTCAGTTTCCCTTTCTATAACAAAATTTATAGAAGAAACTGTAGACAACATTAATGAATGGCAAGTTGGTATTATTTTCCCTACAATAGCTACATCATGTGAGTCTTGAAGTAGATGATTGGAGATCATGTTACCCTGCATGTTGGCCTGTCTTTACGTTACTCACATGGAACCGTTGATTTAGGAATTGATATAAGTTGTCCATTGGCATTTGGGTGTTGAATATATTGTAACTGAGTTGAAGGATGAATATTGTAGGCTGTGAAGTATGGTAGTTTGTCCAACTTTACAACATTCTCTTTTACACTTGTTGATGATGATCTAGAGGGAACGCTCAATGGCATTATTGAGGTGGTTACCTGCAAGCTTTTTCATTCAGTTGTGGTAGTGCATCACCTACTTTTGATAAAGAATCTTGATGAGTTTCTAAAGCTACACTCTTGTGGGAACTTTCTCCTTTTGATGGATGGATCTGCCTATCCAATACTACATTTGTAGTTGGCATAGATGCACTTGTTTGTAAAGATTGATTTTGCAGTCTTTGCAATAGTTGGGCTGGTGGAGCCAGTCTAAGTCCAAAACCCTGAGGAGAGAGAGGGCTTGATGGCTGGTTATGACCAAAATGAGTAACTGAAACATAAGGTGAAGCAGATTCGTTGAGGTCAACAGATGCATTATTCTCACTAAATACAATGTGCTTTAATGTGTCACTTTCATTTGGATTATCTGACTTTCTTAGAAGGTTAAGAACGTTTTGGCTGGACATAAAAAGTTTATATGCAGAAATTGAACATCTCAGTATATTGTAATATAGAAAAGTAGTAAAGGTTGGTGGAACAACAAATAGACAAATTACTTAATAACAAAACGTGAATCAAAACCTTGCCCTAATAAATATGATGGTTTGTTTGAACCAAATATTTTTGTGGGGCTGTCAAATACATATGAGTTTTCAAAAGCATAACCTATAGAAAAGTCCCTCGGATGTCCTCCTCCCAGATGTTCTCTTAAATTGGTTTGCAAATTTGAATTCAGAACATCCTGCAAAAGAAACAACTGCTTACTACAAAAGGGCTGAAAACAAATCGAGCATATAATATCAATCTAAGCGCGAAGTATTTTCAATTGAGATAAAAGGATGCAGAATACTGAGAAAATGAAATTCTTACAAGGATCCACAATATTCATAAATTATATATTTCCTTCAAGTCCAAATAAAGTGAATAAATTTAATACCTCTCCTGCATTTATAGTACTGTTTTGTGAGCTTGTCCTAACCACCTTTGAACGCATAAAGTATGCTTGTTCAGGAGCCTTTTTCCCTTGAGAATCCATCTGCACTATTCCTCTTAGAAATGAGTCTTGTTTAACACTTTCTGCATGCCCCTGGTTCATTGAATCTATTCCTACTGCCTGCTGGAGCATGTGCCTAGGGGACATTCTCAACATATAATTTCCAGAACTTTCACCACAACCAGTACTCAATCACTGGGACCTAAGTAAAATGATTCTTGTTTAACACTTTCTGCATGCCACTAGTTCATTGAATCCATTCCTACTGCCTGCTAGAGCAAGTACCTAGGGGTCATTCTTAGCATATTATTTCCAGAACTTCCACCAGAACCAGTACTCATTTTACTTAGCTTCCAGTGATTCATATTACTTTAAGATTGAAAATCATCTTCCCTTTGAGGACTTTTCTTTGTGTAATCACTTCTAGATTTTGCACTCTGATTATAATTCCCCTTGTCTGTTATCTGACCAACACTTGTGAAATCATTTTGACTATATTGTGACCTATTTATATCATTTGTATATCTCTAGGAATTGTCACAGATTGGGAAATGTATTTAGAGTTATTGAACTATTGCCCTGCTGACAGACTGAAGTGTTCCCAACACGTCTGTTTTTGGCACAAGAGTCCCAAATAACATTGTTATAATTCAATTGGTAGTTGCTTTCTATTGCTTGCTCATACTTTTCTACATTTCTCTCCTGATTATCTACATTAGGGTTCCTATTAAATCTATCCATGTGAAACCCTTCTTGCTATATTATTTGCCCATTTTGGCTTGAATTAATGTTTGGATCCTGATGCTAGAATGAAAAGATTATGTCTTTACCAATGTGGAAAAAGTTGAAGTCGGGATTAATTCGGCAAGGGTCCAAAAGTTGAAAAGCTCATCAAAGTTGGGTTTTTTTTGAAAAAGTCAGCAAAAAATCGGCAAAATTAAAAAAACACAAAATTATTCATTTTTATTTTTTTTAACATCTAGAGTATCCACAACATCAAATAAATGCATTTCCACATAAACATGTAAAGTAAGCTAATATATAATATGTATATGAAGTCTAGTGCTACATCACATATCAAAATAGTGAATCAACTCCTGAATTTTGAGTCCTGTCTGAGTCTAAACTCTCAGGAGTCAAAATATCAACAAAAAATATAATAAATGTATATCATGAGTCATCTAAAAGTCATCAAGTAATCAGTCACTGAGATCCTATTCCTCTTTTATTTTTTGTTTCCTAATTGTATTAAGAAATAAGTCATGCATTTATTCAGTAGATTGTAATCTGCTTGGGTAATAAGGTGTCAGGTGGTAGGTCCAATGAAAATTATCAGTGAGTATCACAGTAGATGTGAAAATTAATGCTTGGTGACTCCAAGCTGCTTATTTTCTGAGAAAACAGTATATGTCAGATTACTAACCTAACCTTGGCATATATTATTCAAACACTCTTGGAGGTAAAATCCACTTCTGATACGTAACCTTTCCCCACATTTACAAGGAGTTAACCACAAAAGAATATTCCCTTTCAAAACGTGCTCTCATTACAGGAAGGATCTTTGTTGTCACAAGATTTCACAAGTACTTTGTTCCTGTCTGAAAAATGGGTTCTTTTTTGAGGGACTGGTTTTGTTTTTTTTGGACAGGTTGTTGTTATTTGATCTTCATGACCTCCTCTTTGTTGTTTCTTCTGGAAGCATTCAACAAGTGTAACAATATTTTTGATGGTGTGGGGTTATTTCTACGGAACGCTGTTGTATGCCTGTCCTTTTGGTACTTTTTTAATCTTTTGAAGGGGTAGTGGTTGTTAGAGTCTAGCTCACTGAAAGCCTAGAGGCTTAGCCAATGTATACTTTGCTTTCTAACTAGAAATATGAATTATAAAGATTTGTTTTTCCTTGGAAAACAGAAACATATCTTAACCTCAAAACTAACAGATTACAAATGAGACTACTATGCTCACAAGAAGTATGACAAACAATACAATGCAATAACTTGAAAATGCATGGATGGAAGCTTCAATTTACAGTTTTTTCACCTTTGCAGCCTCTTTATCCATGGCCTGGGAAGGGAGGAAGACTTTTTGGGTCGACTCCCAATTAAATCGGAAGTATAAGGAAAAAATCGTGATTTTTTCCTTTGTGAAAAAGTTGCCAAAAAGTCGGGGGATTAAATCGTTTAGTTCAAAAAATCACGTTTTTAGAATTAAATCAGGATTTTTTGTAGACTTTTTCCACACTGGTCTTTACCTACCTCATTTCTTCCGTGATATGTTTGATCCTCAACTTTTTTCACATCACTGCACAGTTTCCCCAGTTCTAAATGTGTGATATTGTCATTTTCATTCTTATCATGCCCTTTGTTGGCATATACTAAAAGCTTATTCTGTTCAGATCCTTGTGCTTCACTTTTTCTCCAACAACTCTGCTCCTTGGATGTAAGATGAAATATTTTGTCAAATTCAGACTTTACCTTAGTCCCCTAATGAGTTATATTGTTGCCTCCCATCAAAATTCATATAATGGGCAGATACCCTACCATTAGGAGGAAAATTTTCAATATCCTGACTTTTCCAAGAATTCTGTTGTTGGTCATCAAAATTAGTGTGAGAGTGAATATTGCGACTTTTTTCAGAAGGTTGATAAAGAGTCTTTTCTTACAATCCACCAAATTTCTTGGGTGTCTCTTGAAGAAATTGGGAGAAGGACAATTTAACATCCCATTCATATCTCCTTTTAAGTTACACCATCTTTACATGCCTCAAAACTTATAGAGGAAATTTTCATGTCAAACAAATATGATCCAATGTTTAGCGTAGACCATACTAAACTACAACTGCATTACCCACTCTAAAACCTTCTCCATATGCTGGTTATGTGTCTTCTGAAATGTGGTGCATGAAGAACTCCCCAAGTTTCTTTTCAAATTGAGACCTATTTTCCTTTTTTGATGAATAGGAAGAAGCTTCCATTGATGTTGAAGCTACATTGATGCTTGATCCTACCATGACCTCTGACTCTAGCCACATATGAGAAAACACTTGAATGATTCCCTTCTCAACCTTAGGGCTGAGATTACGAAAGCCTATAAATGAAACATGTTATAGCAAGTAAAATTATTTGAAGTAGCGATAATATCAATCTTAATAAATGTCAAATATATTACAGTTCTTATTTTGCTTCAACAGGAAAACAAATAGAATTCCAGGAACATATAAAGACAACGTTACCACAAACCAAAGAAACAACAATTGTATAACGTGGTGAAGGGAAGATGTAGGTGACAGAAAACAATCTTCCTACTCCAAAAGTTAAAACGAGAACATGCATACAAACTATTTGTGTTCCATATCAGCATATGGATATTGCATGTGTTTGACCTCTTAATATAGTGGACCATGACCAAGGAGATCAAAAAAGGGTGGTTATATTATTGATGATGTGTCTTTTTGCAATTTTGGCTGGTCACTTACATAATAGAATGCAAGTGACAATATCGGCTTCTTTAACTAAGAGTTGGGTTGTAGTGGGATGTAGACTTTGATGAATGGAAATAATCAATATTTGCTATTTGATACGGTTTTACTTGATAGCTACGTATAGAAATGTATATGACTATTATTGGATGCATTCAATATCTATTGTACCACAATGTAAATACTCATAATTATTAGCAGAAGCCCTAAAACTCTAAAAGTTTATGCTAGAGTTTACAACAAAATACTCAGAATGGACCTTTAAAAGGTAACTGAATGTAATATTCTTTATTTCATTTTCTTGAAGAATAACATGTGGCATCTTAATAGATACACAACATCTGAATTATGAAATATTCAGGTGAAACCTGGTCAAACTATCCCTGGATTCCAAACATTGTATCTCAACCAAAGAGGACCATACACAATATGCTTCAAGAAAGAAAAACACTAGTAATAATAATTCTTCCCTGTCATCTATAGCATGTATATAAACTCCCTTTTGTGGACACATTGGAATTATGACCCTAGCTAAACTTCACACAATTTATTGCTTAAGAGCCAAACTGCCAATGCACATGATAAAATTGGGCACATTCGGACCACATGAAAAAATATGTAGTCTAGTAACACAGGATATAACAAGATTGTGTAGCACAGAGATATGTGTGCAGTTAAATTCTACATTCTTTGAGCATCTTGTGGGTATATTGTGCCCCTTAAGGATTTGTTCCAGACCTGAGGAAGTTGTGGGATTACACTTGAGAATGGAAAGGTTAGGTTTCTGTCCTTTGTAAGTTCCAAAGCATTAGGTATCAGGCTAGTCGATTAAATAAGTTATGGGAACTGCAAGATGGGGTTATAAGCCTATGGAAACACCACAACGTTAGATTTTAGGCCATCAGGCTGCATACATAAAAGCAGACAGGGATCAGTTAGTTGGAGGCCCCCATGTTGTACCACAAGATTAGGTTGCATACTAATAGGCTGTAGAAGACTAAACACCCCACAAGGTTGTGATGTAGGTTAAAGGATGCATCACAGGGTTTGTGAAGATTGAAGAGAGTGGAAGAAAATACAGATCAACAGGAAAATGAAGTGCAAGCGATTAAGAGGGAAGCTGAAGAATCAGAAGTTGAAAAAATATATGTAACAGATGTAATTTGTAGTTGATATGTAATTGCAATGTATTTATAGAAAACCTTTTGAGAGTGAATATGTGAGAAATAATATGATTGTGTTGCGTACTTTCCATTAATGAAATATTGAAATGCATATTTTCACTAATTCTCAGTGTTCCATGTGATTTGTTTTACTTGGATAGAATGTTCTTCGGTTGTTAAATACAAATGTTGATGTGTTATGTAAGTGAATATTCTTTAACGAGCTAAGGATGGGTACACTGTCATGGGCAATCACTTTTGCATGAATGTGAAGAGTATAAGTTGAAAATACAATTGTATTGCTCATGTTGTTTGAACGAGTGTGAACACAAAATGGGAAGCTATGAAATTTATCCTCATCCTTAAGGTGAGAAACTCGAGTGATGACATTCATGTTAGAGAAACAGGGCAGTGAAATCTGGCACACCATGCCTAAACTCCATAGTCAATTTTTTTATGAATCAAGTTAACATATTTAGAGATATAATTTGGATAGGAGCACAATATCAACAATGCAAGGAGATACTGACACAAAAAAAGCACAAGAAGGCAAGCTTGAAAGGAGATTGCCAGAACTGTATACATAGTTTGCACTCGTTTTCATTACTATATCTAAGGTACAAAAGTGTGTGGAGTGTGATCAAAGTTGACAACATCTTACAATAAAATACAATGAAGTGGGTGAGGGATCAATTTAAAAGCCTACTAAAGTACATAAAAAGTACACTTTTAGTATATAGTTCACATGTTCATTAGACCAAGTCTCATCACAATTTTAGTTTAACTTATTTCCTTGTTACTTTCTTGTTACCAGGCTAAAAACAGTAGCCTAATATCAAAAGAAAACAGTTATTCCATTCAGTGTTACAATATACATTCAAGGGCCAACAAGAAGCTTGAAATTATCTGTTGTATATGCTAATGTGCAATCAAAACTGACTTCCCTGGCCCTATCTTAAACTGTGGTAACCTACTGTGCAGATTTTGTACCCATGGTGTCGCATTGGATCAACTACTGAGTTTTTATATTTTTACACATTCAGTTACATTTAGTAAATTACCATTTTTAGTATATTCCACCTTCCTCTATACAAAAAATGCACTAGCACCCCAGGCTTGTAAATGGGTAAGAAAATTACAACATATATTTATCTAAATTCCATATAAGAATTGTTGGGTTGATATTCTGCCACTATAAAATTATTACTTTCAATGGCCATCTGAGACATCAAGCCACCCAAAGGCATAAATTTAAACACATTATGCATTGAATAATGATAGGGTGATGGAGAAAATTGGTTCCCTAAACTTTGTTTGTCACCAGCAAGAAGATGTAGTATTTGTTGCCCAGAGTGTTGTTCTAACTGTTGTACTTGGTGTTGTTGAGCATGCTTCTCCAACTGGTGTCGTACATACTAGTTCAAGAGTTGGTCTTGATGTTGTCGAGCATGCTCTAACTATAGGGCTTGTTGCTGTCGAGCTTGTTGTTGTAACTGTTGGAATTGTTGCTAGGAAAAGGGCGCTTAAACTTTAAGAGGTATCATTGGGATGGCTAGGAAAAGATAACAAAACCTAAGGCTAGGGGAGATTGGGGATTGAAGGATATTTTACCTTTGGGTGTTCATTAATGGCTAAATCTATTCATTTCCTCTAAAATACTTTGGAAAAAAATCTTGTGCAAAATTATATTGCTCTTGGTTCAATGACTGGATCCTCTAGGAGCTAAAATGATTTTAGGGAGGTTCTAATCATTAGAAATCTTTTTCATTAGTGTTCCCTCTTGCGAAGAAATTTCTAGCCTAGAGGATTTGGAATGGTTCAAAAATAGATTGGGAAAAGATATTATTATGTGTTATAGTAAATACATACTTTTGTTAGATAACCTGATTTGTCACCTACATGAATCCAATTATTTCATGTTAAATCAAATCAACAAACTAAAGTGCAGCAAAAAACGTAGCATGGTATGTGCACTACCATATAAAATTCCCATTTTAGAAAAGGAGATATTTTAGAGCCATGACCATTAGTCCTCACTAGGGTGCACTGCCCAAGCTAGGGCCAACACACGTTCTTGGTTCATCAATCATCAATGTGATTTAAGTTTGCAACTTGGTAGTTTTTGAGTGCCAATGTTATTTTGTATGTTGTTTTTCAAAATTCGCATGTGAACTGGGACAACCTTCCACTGGACATTAGTGCTGCATATTGAAACATGCATGACGTATTTCATCTGAATGGTTGCATAGACCAGTAATGTGGAAATTCCCTATAGATTCTAGGAGTAGATTCGTAGCTTGAAAGCTACATGGGAAAATTTCTAACATTGGACTGGAAGCTAGTTGGTGTTGTTTTGAGATCTGCCCTAGGTCTTTTGAGGCTTGATATTCTCTACTCATGGTCATTTCACTCTTGTTCATAGTGCTAACAATCAAATCCATTCACAGTTGCAGAGCATTGATGAGGGCACTATTCCACATAAAACAATAGGGCAGAAATGAGGGACCAAGTTCTGCCCAAGTTCCTCTCCAAAGGCAATCTTTTTGAGCTCATGGGTTTTTTGAAGGCCCCTTAAGAAGATTCATGTTGGAAATATGACTGAAAATAACTACTAGACAAGCATGGATGTGATGAAGAAGAGAATTTGATTTCATCTAATCAATCTTTGCTAGCAGAAGCTGAAGCCAAAAAAGAGGGCATTAATGGTGTCTCAGCTGGAGTTCTCACTTTCATGGCTCAAAAACCTCTCTTTGGTTCCAACCTGAATGAAGCCATGGCCAAAGTCTTGTTAAAAATAATATTGAGAAAGGGTTCCTTGATTTGTGCCTTAATAAAAGGAACCCCAACGAGTTTCTTCTTGTGCATGCATGCTCTAGTTCCTAGAAATTAGGAGATTCCCTATAAATCCGGACGAGTTCCTAAACCACAAGCAAAAAAAATGCCCTTTTCCAGTGTTATTGACCTCTTTATCCAGTGAATAATTAGAAAATTCCAAAATTTTGGCTTATTTCTACATTTGGAACTATTATCTTACATGTATTCTAACATTATAAATTATGGTTTACATTTGAATTATGTCAGTTTTGACTGAAAGAAATTTACAAGAAGGAAAAATTATGAAATACTTACAATTTCATTGGTTCATATGTTTCCACCCTGTGATTTTTGCCCAGTTGTTGAAGGTGGGAACATGCCCTCTGCTCTAGGTTTGTTCCCAAATATTTGGCATCTGATACCCTCGTCTTCCTTGTTAGATTGTTCTTGCACCTCTAACAACACGGGCACCCTCAACATGAGATGTGTAACCAATATCTTGTTTAGTATTCTAGTTCTCGAACTTTGGAACATGTGTTGGCCGCTTCTGTAAACAAATACAGGAAAAACACCCTAAAAATGTCAATCTATAAAAACACATACAAGAAAACATCCATAGATATCCAAGTTCACAAAAGAGAGGGGGACTCTAAAATCCCTTTCCTTCAGCTTTTAGGGTACCATTGTTGTTTGTTTGTTGTAATCCTTCATGTTCCAAGATGTACTTATTTGATCTATGAAGTATAACTGCAACATTTGTCAACAACAAAAAAAGAGAGGAATACCTTTTATGTGACAAAAGAATACTTCAAACTATGTCAATGGGACTAGGAGAACAACATTTAACAATAGAAATAAGGAGTGCCTAGAGCATCTATCAACCAGTTCTAAAATCTAAGAAGAATGAAAGAAGATTAGATAATAAAATAGAAAAGGAAGGGAACCCAAAAGAGTATCCCTAGAAAGTGGAATTGATAATAGATAATACTTGAGAGAGAAAATCCTCCAATTCATGCCTAGTCCTCTCGAAAGCAAAAACTATGGAGGTGAGGAAGAGAAACATCTTTACTAGCATTTGAAACAAAGAGGAGCCATCACCATCCACCTCCAGAAATGTGTCAATGTTGACAGGGTTACCCCTTGGTTTGTGCAAGAAATCACAGGGTTAATTGAAGGTCTAAAGGATTTTTAATAACTTTCATAAGTTGAATGAAAAAAATATGCAAAAGGGCATATGACTGGTATGGTTATCAATTCAAGTCAAGCAACATGAATGGGTCAAATGTGCATAAAGAAAGCTACATGGGTTGTGTTTCAAAAGTGACTTTCGAGCGGCACTTGTAGAGTTTTCATGGCATACAAAACTTGTGATTGGAGGTAGTTTGATGCCATAGCAGAATTCAAAAAAAAACTTTTTTAATGTGGTCATAAATGTTCTATTTGCTTGGATAGTTTGTTCTGAAGTAGAGAATGATAATTTCCATATCAAACCAAAAATGAAAGGTCTGCAGGATACACTTATATTACAGAAAAATGAATTCTTCAGTACATAAGTCAAAGTCTGACAGAAAAGCCCAAAGGAAGAAAAAAAACATCAGATTGGAAATGGTGTATATAAAGGCAAGTGACCTATCAAGCTCCTGAAAATAAATAAGGTGCAAACACCTGAAATTTCACTTGAATCAGTATAAAGGGATGCTATTAATGTGTTATGGGCTACTTTCAGGCACAACATAGAAATATTGCTCTCTTGAAGCCTGAATTTTGGTGTGATATGCTGTAATGAAGCTAGAAAATGCGGAAAAGCCTTTCCACAATGAAGAATGCTTGAGCTTTGGATCGGATGCAAACTCAAGCCTTCTCAGGGATATCAAAAGTATATCTAAACTGTGAAGCCAGTACTCAGTACCTATTTGAGATTTTGTAGGAGCAAGGTCATACACTTCTATATGTATTTTCATGGAGGACCAATTTATAATGTGTTTTGAATGAGCTATTCTATATGGATCCAACCCACGTCATTGCAACAATTAGGTGCTGACCTCTGTTTTGGGTGGGTTATATATATGAGAAGTAGAGCTAAATCCTGTTTGGGAGTATTGTTGGCAGATTTGTATGTTGAGCATTCACCTTAGAAGATTTTTCCCACATTGGTGGACACTTGGAGGTCTCATGTACATGATAAGAATAGTTGTTACACCTCTTGAAAGTTAGATGTGTCCACTCTGAAGCCCTTGTGCTCATTTTGTAGGAGGTTTTGGGATCATTCTTGATAGGATTGGAGGAGAAGACCCACCACTAAGGGTGGAAAATTTACTTTGGAGCCGATTCTTTTACTTTGGATGACACCTAGGGAGTTTACTAGCTGATTTGTAGAGGAGAAGTACCTTTGAAGGGCCTTTGGAGGCTGGATGCTACACCAAAACCCTTTTTCCCCTCATTTGTTGGAGATGGGTCACTTTTTTGGGCCTACTGCCTCTCGTGTAAGCATGGGTACATATGAACACTTCGCAATATTTATCACCATTATTGTAAGCCTGAGGTCATGTTACCCCTCTTTCAGCAGGGGTACTGCAAAAAAATTTGGACACACCATATAAGCCCAAAGAATGTGCCTTATAGCCTTGTAAATTCATGTGGGTGTGTGTTATCTTGTGAAAGTGACTCTAAGATCCCCACTAGTGTGGATGTTCATGGCTACTTTCAATTTTGTTTTATTCATTGTATGTCTAGATCTGTGGCACTGTTGACTTCCCCTTGGTGGGTAGTAACTCCCTACCTTGATGGGTATCACTGCAATATTTCTTTTCAAATTTATTTTAATTTCCAAAAAAGTATTCTATGAAATTCCTTAGGGAAAAACACATAATAATTCTTGCAAGAATTTGAGTGATTTAAATTTTAAAATCAATAATTGCAAAGTTTGTAGACAAATTCTATTGTAAAAATCAACTCATGGTTTGAAGAAACACCAACACTACAAACACATAAACATGTTCAACTTTCAGAGGCCCCAAATGAAAATGACCAGATTCGCTGTAGATACAACCTATCTTATTCAAAACTAATTACTGATGGCCTTTGGGGTGGCTTGTGACGAGATGGAGTTTCTGATGGTATTATTGGAATTTTGGTTGTTCCTCTTGTCTTCTTGTCTTCCCATGCTTTGTTATATATAGGGTCACTTTCACTCAAGGCTCCAACACTGGGGATAGGTGCACCTCTGTCAAGCTGCAGCATGCTGAATAACCTTTACATCAATGAAATATAGAGTTGTTCCTTGGAGAGAGTTATTGATTTATGAAATCTTATGTTAATGCCATGAACCTTGTAACAAATATTCATAGTGCTCAATCAATTTGTTTCAGCCAAGAATCTGCTTAACCAAATGATAATGGATTCCTCTCACCTATCAAATAATACGCAACAATATTTTAATGTTTTCCTAGAAGTATAAGTATAATAAATACCCATATTACAGATTATGATGCAAAATTAGGCCCTGCTAGTACCTAACTTAAGAAGGCTTCACAAAGACCTATATTATCTCATAGAAGGTGCAAAATCATTGGAATTTTTAGAATAATGAGTTTGAACAATAGATGGTGAGAAATGTCCTCAGTCAACCTAAAATATTTAATTTCAAATGTTACAGATGCAAGGGCCTTTATTTTAATCAACCTATGCCATTAATAATTTCTCAAATCAACTGTGTACAAACTTTGTTCATAAGTACCTAAGTTTTTTATTCATGGCTTGCAGGACGCTGACAAATTTTGCACGCCCATTCTCCACAAAACATGTAATTTCATGGCTTGATTTCTAAAATCTGCAAGAAAGTAATAACATATCTTGGTCCTAGACACACAAATTGGGAGTAATATTTATTAAAAAAAATATATAGTAAATTATTCTATTTAGACAGGATATCTATCAATTCAAGATCATGGCTATTCAAACCACAAGAAAAAAATAATGCCCTTTTCCAGTGTTATTGGCCACTTTATCCAGTGACTAATTAGAAAACTTACAAAAATTTGGCTTATTTCTACATTTGGAACTATTACCTTAATAGGTATTCTAACATTATAAATTATGGTTTAAATTTGGATTATGTTAGTTTTGACTGAAAGCAATTTACAAGAAAGAAAAACTATGAAATACTTACAGTTTCATTGGTTCATATGTTTCCACCCCATGACTCATGCCCAGTTATTGAAGGTCGTAACATGCACTCTTCACCAGGTTTTTTCCCAAATCTTTGGCATCTGATACCCTCATATTCCTTGTTAGATTGTTCTTCATGGCCAGGCTTTGCACCTCTAACAACACCGGCAACCTCAAAATAAGATGTGTAACCAATATCTTGTTTAGTATTCCAGTTCCCAAACTTCGGAACATGTGTTGGATGCTATTGTAAACAAATACAAAAAAAACAACCTAAAATTGTCAATCTATAAAAACACATACAGGAAAACATCCATAGATATCAAAGTTCACAAAAGAGGGGAACTCTAAAATCCCTTGCCTTCACCTTTTGGGGTACCATTGTTGTTTGTTTGTTGTAATCCTTCATGTTCCATGATGTACTTATTTGTTCTATAAAGTATATATGCAACATTTCTCAACAAAAAGCAAGAGAGCGAGACCTTCTATGTGACAAAAGAATACTTCAAACTATGTCAATGGGACTAGGAGGACAAAATTTGACAACAACAATAAGGAGTGCTTAGAGCATCTATAAACCAGTTCTAAAATCTAAGAAGAATGAAAGAAGAGTAGATAATAAAATAGAAAAGGAAGGGAACCCAAAAGAGTATCCCTAGAAAGTGGAATTGATAATAGATTATACTTGAGAGAGAAAATCCTCCAAGTCATAACTAGTCCCCTCAACAGAAAATACTATGGAGGTGAGGAAGAGCAACATCCTTACTAGAATTTGAAACAAAGAGGAGCCATCACCATCCACCACCAGAAATGTGTCAATGCTGACATGGTTACCCCTTGGTTTGTGCAAGAAATCATAGGGCTAATTGAAGGTCTAAAGGACTTTTAATGACTTTCATAAGGTGAATGAAAAAAATATGCAAAAGGGCATATGACTGTTATGGTTCTCAATTCAAGTCAAGCAGCATGAATGGGTCAAATGTGCATAAGGAAAGTTACATGGTCTGTGTTTCAAAAATGATTTTGCAGCAGCACTTTCATATTTTTCATGGCAGACAAAACTTATAATTGGAGGCAACTTGAAACTTTAATGCCATAGAAGAATTCAAATAAAGACTTTCTGAATGTGGTCATAAATGTTCTGTGTGCTTGGATCGTTTGTTCCAAAGTAGAGAATGATAATGTCCATATCAAACCAGCAATGAAAGGTCTACAAGATACTCTTATATTACAGAAAAAGCATTCTTTAGCACACAAGTCAAAGTTTGACAGAAAAAGCCCAAAGGAATTAAAAAACATCGGATTGGAAATGGTGTAGATAAAGGCAAGTGACCTATCAAGCATCTCAAAATAAATAATGAGTAAACACCTGAAATTTCACAGTGTTCACATAACTGGAACTGTGGTTGTTAAAACAAGTCAAACCTCTCCAAGCATTGATCCACTCTCAATTGTTAAAGTAGAATTGTCCCTTGCAAGTCTAAGGTTTGATGAAGTTGCAATCAATTTCAAAGAAAGCACTCCTTCCCATACTAACTTGACTGCCTTAGGTTTTAGTTTTTGAATTGAATGAAATGTCTCACATCTCTTATTAATAAGTCATTAGAGATTCTTAGAATGGATTTCAATGGTTGTGCTGTAGGAAACATCAGGTCTTTACCACAATCACCAAATGTGCAGGATAATGAAGTTTTGAGCAGCATTTGTGAGATGTTCTTGGTCTTCGGCTTGGTGATGCATCTATGAAAATCCAAGCTGCCATTATGTATAATTTTCTTAGTGAATGAAGATGAGACAATGGTGAAAGAACTAGTACAATTGGCAGATCAACATGAACTCTATTCATAAGAAAAGGTTGTTGAGGAATCCATAGATGAAGACTGGTTTTGCTAGCAATTTCTTCTAGCCATGCCCTATTTCTTGATCCCTTATGTTCTTATTTCTCTGATATTTTTATTTCTGTCAGTGATGTTTGATGATCGGTGTTTGTCATTGTCCTCTGTTTTTTCATGGGTTCTCAGTCAACAAAACTGGCTTGCTATGAGGGAAACCTTTTCAACATGAAAGAATAATTGAGTCTCCTTCGACATGCAAAAAGGAAAGCATATTTCAGTGCACCTTTGACTATGAATCCTGGTTTTGACCGGCAGACTCTTCATATGTGAATTTATGATCCTTCTCTACAAAGAAAAGGATCATCTATAAGCCAGTCAACACAATGCGTACACAATCCTTCCTCTAATAAATGATATTTTATGTAGTTTAATGGTGCTCCTTCGTTTGCTGCCAGGGGTTCCTTCAATGAGGGAAATTATGCCACCTATTTAACCAGTTGCCATTTTGACTGATATATTTATGCTCTTCAAATCTGGAGTTGCAGATTGTATGCCTTGAAACTCTACTCATAAAAAAAGCAATCCAAAAATTTGGTAGCTTTAAAAGTAAGAATTAGAGCATCTTTGTCTCCCAGGCAAAGCCCACTCAGAACACCATCCACATTCATCTGTTCCAAATATGGGAGGAATTAGGGGACTTGGATTCTGAACTATTGTCCTATAGTCACCTTGAATGTGAGTGAACTTGTCCATAATGATCTTTTGCCTGGTCACATCTTGGGAAAAAATGCACACTCCCACAACATTCTCCTTCAAGTCCCTGCTCAAGCAAGTATTAACGAGTAAAAATAATGGACCCTTTTCCTCCTCTGAGCCATGTCTTTTCAGCTCAATTTGAACATTTTGCTTTTAAACTCCTTGCAAAGCCAAATGTAGCATCATTCTTAGCTGAAGTTTCCTCGACGATATTTATTAGAGGCTCCCCAAGGACCTCTTCCACTGACAACCCTGTAAGTTTGACAACTTTTCTATTCCATCCATTTACTACTCCATAAGCATCGACTGCCAAGATTGGAGTCTTTTTTGTTTCAATCAGTCTCACCATCTCATTTGTCACTGCATTCAATTCATCCATTTCTTGAAGTTTCAAATCAGTGAGTTACCTATTTATCGTGATCTTTTTGCTACTGTCATCAGTTTCTTTGCAGGAACCTCACAATATTAACTACAATGAATGGATGGCATCCATCTTAACATCCTCCCAAGGCAAACTCCTCATTTTTCACGTTTCAAAGAATGCATCAAATGAAGATCGTGGATGCATTTTCTTACCATTGTCTCTGTCCTGCAGGTCATGTTTGGCACCTCCCCATTTGATTTTTTTTGCAGTATGGGATCTGAACCAAAACAAAGTCTTTTGAATTAATTCTCACCGTGGAAATTCGACAAACTACATTCCCTAATGATCCCGCTTCGGGATATCCTGCATAAACAAGACTATCTGTGCTAAAACCTGTGGAATCCATGTGATGCTTAGACAATCATGCAACAATATCTTGGATCTGAGCCTAAGTAGGAGTTACCCCCAGAAGCCAAAATTTTTCTTCATAGTAAAGGGCAGCACCATTGCATCTAACAAGAACCATGATGTTGGGCTTCCGAGTGACAATTCCCAAGGGTGTGTCGCGAAGAAGCATGTCGCAGAGCAATGCTTGAGTGCGCAAAATTCACTTTTCTCTCATCTGAGCAGCCAATTCAACTTCCTTGTTTAGCTGAATTCAAAAAAAATGCATTAAGAACTCATAGGCATACCTCAAAGGAAATGGAACATAGCGTGGACTAGTGTGATGACAAACCACCAGTCCCTAAAGCCTTATTCCTTTCTGCTGCATCTGCCCCTTGCTACCTCCATCTAATTCCTTCTCATTGATTACTACAACCATTATTAGAGATGCTATAGAACCCATGTTTGCCATGTATTTAGCATGGAAACCATGAGGTGCTATCAATGTAGATCCACAAATACTTAGGTCTCTAGGAAAAATCTTGTCCTGTATCACTGTTACAGGTTGTGTATAGCAATCACAAATCATTCTTACTCTGTTCCTCATAAAAAAAATCTTGAAACCTGAAGGACATCAGTGGTATGGTAGTGAAGACCCAAATAAGGTTCTAAATCATGTATTCTAATCTCAGATATCACCTCACCATGATCATCATCATGAAATTTATAAGACATAACACGGTCATAGCCTATAAGGTCACACACCTCTTGTACAATCATGTCACACAATAGCCCAATATTTCCACGAGGGATCGATTTCCAACCATGATATTTCCTTTTGCAGCAAGATTATAGGATTGTAATGCTCTCATTGCAGAGGTGGAAACCTCCGAAGTCCCAATAGGCTCAAAATCTATCACCAACGCCACATCAATTCTATGGGGTATAGCATAAAAGGGCTTACTGGAACTCTTGGAATGGACCAAAACAGGATTCATAATATTGAGTTCTTCAAACTTGGTAGCCTTTTGTAATGCCATGGATCTCGAAGGAGTGAACAAGGTCCTTGCAAAACTGCCAATACAAAGCATTTGCTGGTCCTCCACGCTGGGAACTGCATGAGTTGACACTTGAAACATATATGGGGGATTTTCACTATAAGCAATCACTTCAAAAGTCTTCTCATTCACTGCAACCATGCACGCAAATGGATGAATAAGCTTGATCCTTTGTATTTGATGCAAATATGCACTAACTGCAACTGATGGAACAATCTCTAAATCCTTGTTATCTGTTCTCGAGTCACAACTTTCAACACCTTGAATTTTAGGTCAGGCATCCCATCTTTAAGAAATTTAAGAACTTGTCTCAATCCCTCATCTCCCACATCTGCATCATCATTTTTCTCTGTGTCAGTATCTGAGTCTTCAGTAGCTTTAAGTGATAATGAAAAGGAAGCATCTGCAGATTGTCCATTCTGCTACAAGTAGACTACCTGCTCGTTGTATTTCTGATTTTTTTTAAGAAAATTTCAAACATAGGAATGCCTGGAACTCCTGCAGCCTTAAACACCAACAAAATTTGCCCATATAAATCATTTTTAACAAAAAATTATATGTGATAACATGACCAAACGCATGAGAGAGAAGGCACCAAGGGTTGGCCTCAGACTTGCAGAGTAATAAAGCATGGCTTTGGGTTCACAACGTTGGCCTTCTTTGCCCCCTGGAGAATAGATCTAAAATCTAGCAGGCATGCTAACCCGAAATTGGCATCGACCCCCGATCCTTCCAAATGTGCCCTTCCTTCTCCTTCTTTCTCGTGGACAAACCTTTCAAATGGAGAGAAATAAACCATTTTGATATTTGAAAGAAACAAATCCATGAAACCTTAATTAAAATTAAATGAAATGCTCTTCTTTTTATCAAGGGAATTAAATAAAAGACTCAAAATATAATTTTGTTAGGCATGTGAAAAACAAACATATAAATATTAATTTTTCTAAATAAATAAATATTAATTTTTCTTGATACTTATTAGATAAACATATGTTCATGATTTTGTTTCATGAATAAAGATTTAATGACAAACAAAACCTCAGAGCTTGTGTACACAAGCTCAATGTCCAACGAGGCTCTAGATCTCTTAGGCCAAATCTAAAGAGATAACCCAGATCTAAAGAGAAAGATATATAAACTGAAAAGGATACCAACTTTAATTCTCAACAAAGCTTCAATGCACCTTCCAGAACTTCAGTTCTCCTTGCCATTTTTCATGGAAATCGTGGTTGTTGTTTCTCAAGACTTTCTGGTAGAGGGGAAGGCAAAGTTGCAAGGTACCATGCATGTTAATATGCCCTTGAATTGTTAGAGGGTGTTTAATATGAAATTATGTCTCTTCTTCATTGATTACACATATAAATGATTAATTTTACTTCTTTATATAAAATTAAGGATCATTTTATAGTTTATTTAATAAATAAAAGGTTGAGTCTTTTCTTTTGTTTAATGGGAGGTATTTTTTATTATAAATAATTTATGAAAAAAACTAGGTTTTTGTGTCAGTAAATATCAATTGAGGGGGTTTTGGTTGATTTATCAAAAGTGAATTATGGTGATATTAAAACAAGTTTTGTGTGGTTAAAAAGTGAAGAAAAGTACTAATGTTATAGTAATGATCAATCATTATTTCCAATTAAATGTTTAGTTTAATAAGGATAATTCAATGGTGAGAGAGCTTTGGTAGTGGTGGCACATAACAAAATATCCAATGGTGAGAGAGCATTGGAAATGTTATCAAAGGACAAGAGACTATTGAATAAAATTAATATTAGAAAACATAAAACAATATGAAAGAAAATTTCTTAAGTATCAGCAGATGAAGAAGATAATTGAGCTTGGGCTAGTTGGTACTGAAGTTCTTTTGCATCAATTTCAAAGAGACCAGTTACTAGAAATTTTTCTCCATCAGATCTGTATTGGGAAATTTCTTCCCATATTTGAGCAGGTTCATATGCATCGGTGAAATTTTCCATGATCTTCTGCTGATATTTGGATTTTGGATTTTGTGGGAAATTTGTAGCTCAATGACCTTTCTTCTTACATATATAATAGTCAAAATTCTTTGAAGGAATCTTCCTTCATTTAAATAACGATTTTGCCCTGGTTGAGATGATGTTTAATAGAGGTAGTCAACATGGGAAAGGTAATACTTTTGCTCTCACATGTTTTAGAAAATTGATATCTCTTTGTCCCTAAACATTAGGGGTGGAAAAATAGCATAGCTTCTAGAGCTAAGTGTGTTCCAACTTAGTTATATCTTGAACCACAAATTGGTGTTGACCTCATGGATATGATAAAAATTTGGTGGCTTGTAGGGTAGTATTGTCATAAAATAAGAAGGTAGACATCAAAATTAGCTTTGTGTGGTCAAGTGAAGTAGTAATGTCATAATATTAATGATCATTTCCAATGAAATGTTTGTTTTAGTAAGGATAACTAATCTATGGAGATTTTCCATGATGTTCAATAGAGGGATTCAACATGGGGAAGGTGATAGTTTGGCTCCCACATTATTTAGAAATTGATCTCTTTGTCTATAAACATTAGAGGCAGAAAAAATCCTAGGCTCTAGAGCTAAGTTTGTTCCAAATTAGCTATATCTTGAACCATAGTTTGTTTTTGACCTCATGGATATGATAGAAATTTGGTGGCTTGTAGGGTAGTCTCGTCATGAAATAATGTTGTCACTTATTATCTAGTCACATATTTTAATCCTAGACTAAATTAGTCACTTAATTTAGTCACTTATTAGCTAGTCGTATATTTTATCCCTATACTAAATTAGTCGTTTAAGTTAGTCATTTTTAGTTTGGTCACTTAAAATTACTCAAATTTAGTATTAATTTACTTGAAATAATTACAGTGACTAACTTTTTTAGTCACCTAGTCATTAATTTCATCATTTTCTACTAGTGAAGGTTAGGTAGGAGGTTGATATTAAATCCATTGAAGAAGAATTGGAGAGATTGGAATCGCCTTAACGGAATGGTTATGGATTATGGGAGGCTAAACACATGATCATGCAAATGGAAACCTCACAAATAAAAATATTGGGAGACAAGGAGGAATGACGGAGACTTAAACGTCGAGATATCTGGCCGAAAAGTGGAGATGAAAACTCAAAGTTTTTTCGAAATTATGAAAAAGACCATAAACAATATAAACACCATTTGGGAAATGCAGAGGGTTGATGGGAGCAAAGGAAATAATTTCAAGGAGATTGCCACTTTGGGAAAGGATTTCTTCAAAAATATATATAAGGAACCAAAGGAGGCTACTATAGTATAAATTATTCAAGTGGGTCATTTCTTTCGGAGATTTGTGGAGGAGGAAGACAACATATAGTTGATTGAGCCTATATCTAAAAGAGAGTTGGAAGTTGTTCTCAAAATCATGTAGAAAGATAGAGCTCAAGGTCGAATGGATGGTCAGTAGAATTTTATTTGGGTTTCTTTGAGGTGCTTGGGTGTGACCTCCTTCAGGGGGTTGAAGATCTCGATAATATGGGCACATACATGACCCTTTCAAATCTAATTTTATGGACCTTATCACGAATGTGGATGACCCTTAGTCCTTTGAATAATACATGCCAATTTCCCTTTGTAAGTATCTTTACAAGATTATAGCAAAAATGATTTCCCTACAACTCAAACCTATTATGTCAAGGGATGTATCTAGAGAGCAATTTGGTTTCCTCGACAGACATCAAATACATGAAGTTATCAAGGTATCTCAAGAAGGTATGCACAATCTCAAAACCAATAATATGAAGGGAATTACTGCAAAAATTGATCTTTCAAAGGCATATGATAGATTCGATTGAATTTACATTTGGATGTTCCTTACTCATTTGGCATTTATATTCCTTTCATCAATTGGATTATGGGTTGCATCAACAATGTATCATTTGTTGTTTTAATCAATGGCTCTACTTCTCCTTTTTTGCATTCTGAGAAAGGGTTGATACAAGGATGTCCTCTATCTCCTCTCCTTTTCATGTTCGTTGTTGAGGGTCTGAGCAGGTTTTCATTATCAGCCAAGAGGAGGGGGGATATTCAGGGCATCGAAGTGCCCAAAAATCTATTTATCACTCATCTTCTTTTTTTATGATGAAATATTTATATTCAGCAATGGCTCAAGGAAGGACTTAGAATCCATATAGGTTGCTCTCTTTCTCTTTCATAAATCGACATGCATGATCCTAAATGCTAGAAAATTTATCATGGTTTACGAAGGTCTCATTCAAAGGGAAATTGATAGAGCATAAGAATTTTTGCCTTTTAAAGCCAAACCCCTTAGATAAATGTTAGAGAAATTTTGAGGTCTAAAATAGGCCTCCTAAGGAATATCATAAAATAATAGTGGAAACAATAAAATAAGATTAGATTACCTCATCAATTTTTGGAGGGAAAAAAGAAAACAATTATTTTTTCAACTTATCTCCCTACAATTTTACTCAAGTTTTGAGTGGGAGAACTAGTTGGATTTATAATTTATTTTTTTATCCAATGAGAGACCACGTTGCACACTTTCTATGGACCCTATTACACAAAAATGTGAAATACATGAAAAATCATGATTTACAATCACATTTTTCAAGTAGTAGAGTCTGTCAAAAGTATGCAACATGGGTACTCTTTAGATGAAAAATAAAATTATGCATCCAACAAGTGCTCCCACTCGAAATTTGAGTAAAATCGTAGGTAGATAAGTTCAAAAAGTAGTTTATTTATTTATTTTATATCTTTTTACTCCAAAAATGGTGAATCAACCCCCATGGTTGACATCATCATATTGAATCCTATTGGTTCATATCAATTTGATTTTTGTAGTAAATATTTATTTTGAGTCCTATTTTTTACCTTGAAATTTCTCTAATGGATTCAAATAATTCGGTTTTCACCTAAAACCTAATTCATACAAGGATGCAGACTAGATGTGGCTCCTAGAAAAGGTGGAAAAGAAAATTAAGTATTGGAGTTTCAAGTGGATTTCACAGAATAGGTAGAATGGTCCTCATCAAATTGGTACTTGAGGCAATTCATGTTTATTGGATTGCTCTTACATGGGTCTTGAAAAGAATATTCCAATCTATTCAGAAGCCTTGTGGAAGGTGCCTCTCGGAAGGCACTAAGGACAAAGTTATAGATTTGAAAATTCTCATGAAATTTACTAAATCACAAGACTCAAACCTACTCTAGTGCTCTGTGAAATTCAATTCACAATCTAGAAAAAATCATAGAAATACGAAAGAAGACATCACACATAGACAAATATTTATCTAGGGGAAAACAACTGCTCAAAACCCCTTCCTATTTGTATTGCATTAACCAAAGATTAGAGATGAATAAATATGCTTTCTCAAGCCTGAGAACAACCTGAAAATGTAAAGTCTATCCCTCTACCTGACTAACTAACTATGGCCACCACTTAGCCAATTTTTAAGCCCTCCAAGCTCCTATTTCCTTGCATTGTTCCTTGAGGAATTAGGCCCATATTAATTAGGAAATTTCTCAAATTGAATTGTGCAATTCCTTTAGGTTGATCTCTGATTACATGCACCACCTATACACATTGAAATAGTTTACAATTGATAGTACATTTCCTTGGAATCTCCATCTTAATTGGGTAACTCGAATTCTCTGCATGCAACAGTTATTTTTGGATGATTCATTAGTTATTTGGATTATCATTGAGTGTGACTGAAGTCACACTGCAAAACTTGAACTTCCACTAGTTCCTCCAACAGTTAGAAATGGTTTAATTGACAATAACTCAATTCAGAAGGAATTGGATTGCTACAAATTAGAAATCGCTCATGCTTATCTAAACTAAATGCCTCCAACTCGAATTACCTTATTTAAATGAGTGACAAAATCCGTGTCACCTCAGTTAACTACCACAAAGATTTCTACAGAAAAGGAAATTCAAATTTTCTCTAGTTTGACCAAGGCAATGTCAAAATGAGATTTTCTTGCTGCATTTTTTCAAAACTTTCTCTCAACAAGAAAGGGATTATCTACCAGTCTTATCTAACTGTTGTGGCCAGCAAACAACCCCCCCCCCCCCTTTTTTCATTTAAGTGTTATCCAGAATACTAAATGAATGGGGACCCTTAGTTAAATTTTTGGAAAAGCAAGAGTTTCCTTTCTTCAAAATAAGGTTACCATCGTAAGCTTAGGAAGATCTTTTGAATACTTTAAAACCTAAGTTTATAATAAGAAAAAGTATTTAAAAAAAAGGCCGCATCGCGAAATGATAGTAAAGTACCATCATTTGGCTATCGCATCGCAATAGAAAAAACTAATAAGAAAAACTTCAAGATTTACCGATTTGCGATAACACTGATCGCGAGATCGCATATCGCAGGAAATGGGCTAACGAAATTTGGCAAACGTAAAACTTCTGCGATCTACGATGATGCAATATCACGATAAAACGATGGTTGTGATATTAAGCCAAACCAGCTCTGCGACGTTATATTTGCGATAGTGTGATAATGCGATAATGCGATATCGCGATCTGTGAAGTTGCAAAGAAAATCGCAAAATCACTCCATCGCGAATCTTTTGGGCACGCTATTCAAGAAAAGCCACTTACCATAACCTGACTCAAGATCATGCGCTTTAAATGTTAATAAAGGGATTAGTTGTCAGATATTAATGAAATATGGACGCGTGCTTTTCAAAGAATTACTTCATGTAAGGTGACATATTTGATGTATCTGTTGCATTTAAAACTCTCCCATCACCTTTCTTGATCAGCCATTTCCATTTCACTTGTGAGCCACAGGAACAGAGAACAGAGGACTATACAAGGCAACACGCAAGAAGAAATGGGAAATAAAAATAAAGCTCAGAGCTCCGAGGTGAAGGGAATGGCACCTTTATATATAGAGAAAGCTTGTAACAGAGGCGCAGGGATATCAACATGGGAAGGCATGTATAAACTGCTTGAAGAAGAAAACCCCAGAATAATGAAGGTTACCACTGGCTCAGACTCACAGGGTTCTTCCGGAGCATCCCTAAAAGAATTAGCATGCTCATTCCTACATAGGATAGCAACAAGGCCCAAAATTCTCCCATATACGGTCATGATCAAGTGGATACTTGATAATGCGGAAATGAAAAACATACATTTCAAGATTCAAGGACAAGGGCTCATCGGATCATTCGCTGCACAAGATTTAAAGCTCATGTATCATCTTCCTGAGCTGCAGGAAACTTACAATACACAATTCATTGAAAAATTTGTGGTAGAGAACCCGAACCTATCAGAGATCACCAAGGATTGGTCCAGAAAAGATGAACCGCTCAAGAAATACAAAAAATGGTATGTACAGCACTAGTTCCCGCACCTCCCCATATTGTTTTGCTGCGGCCATGCTCTGTAGATTATTTGGAAAGCCAGATATCAATAAGTTTTCATTTGAATGGTTACCATTAATAGATGCTACCACAAATGCCATAATTATAGATTGGGTCAAGGTATTTTCTGATAACCTAACCACGGCTATTCTCAATTACCAGTCTAAAAGATTCATGTCTCAAAGGATCTATCCTCCTTTTTACCTATCCGCATATGTTATGGATTCGATTTGTTATGTGTCTAAATTTCATGTTATGGGTTGGAAATGGACAACTCAAGACCCATTATCCATCCATGTCTATCATAAGATATTATGGGACTCCCAGTTCATTCCAAATTTCTACCAAATTTGTCACGGGCTTATCCTACCCTTGTATAGAATGTTATATGATAAAGACCCCCCGAGGTGCTCACCTGAGCACAGATAGATATCATCCCATCGCAAGATGGTTCGGAGGAGGAATTATTCACTATGTTAGAGTATTTGAAGCACTGTCCCCCCCATGTATCTACCTTTGTATATCCCTGATAAACTTCTGGCTCGAGAAATTGCATATCAAACCTATTCAGAAGGCGGCCTAACAAAGGATTTAAAGGACAAGAAGAAGGCTATATGGCCACAATTTCCTGTGGTTTGTGGGGCCTTTTCACTGTTCGATGTAGGTCATGCGTTTACAGAAATACAAAATATAACATGTCTACAATTATTTAAAATCCCGGAAAGACCATTTGACCTAAATGAAATTGCTCAGAATTTCACAACTACAATCAAGGTGAAAGTGTTCTTTGGAAAAAAGGATTTATTTGATGACTTATTCCAAAATGAAGGCTCGCTTCAAGAAATTTTGCGGAAAGCCCAATTGCAATTATCTCCAGAAGACTTTCAAAATTTCATGGTATACAGGGAAAAAAGATTAGCCACTATTCCTTTAGAAAAGCTACGATTACCTGCTAGAGAACCAACTCCAAGCATTAGCCTCAGTGGAAATTCAAGCAGTTCCAGATCTAAATCTAAGTCTACGCAAGAAGTATCTGAACATTCTAAAAGATCTGGGAATGACCAAAATAAGAGCGAAGAGGCAGCTAAGGACACGACTCAGTCAATGGAAATTCCACAACAGCAAGTTATTACCTCCCCGCAAAAAGATCCTCCCTCTCTCATCATCAAATCACCACCTGTCATAACCGAGCTGGATAAGGAATGGGAAACCTTCAATGAACTGATCAATCTTGAAGGACAAATCCCAAAAACACCTACGAGAAATACTCAGATTGCAGAAGGAGTAATCCCAACCATAGTCAGCAATATCTCAGAAAAAGAACATGCTCTTATCACTCCATCTTCTGAGCTTGTACTTAATATAGAAGAAATTCCTCCTTTGGACATCTTTTATAGTCCTCAACATAAAGCAGTAGTAAGAAGACAGAGAAAGAAAAGGAAATTAGAAAATACACTGCATCAAGACGCTAAGCAATTGGACGTCTTATGGAAAGACCCCAACAATAATCCAACTGAAAATCTCACTAAACTGTCTCAGATCGCAGAAGCATATGCTTCTGCGACTATTGACAAAGCATCAGAAGTACAACAATTGTTAAAAGAACAAGAAGATCTAATACAGTTACTGCAACAACAATTGCAACAAGCCAATACTAATAATGAGGCACACAAACAGCTTGAAAAGTTGCAGGAAGATTTCCAGCAAATGCAAATAGGTTATCAAAGAAGTCTGGAGAGAAAGGAAAAAACAATGCAAATTTACAGAGATGCATAAAGATGAGCCTAAGCTTACAGAGTTTATTTCAGAATCTATTGCCTTGAAAGAACAACTACTACAACAACAAGAAGTGTTGGGACAAAAGATATCACAATGGAGTTACTATTGAGAAATGAGTGATAAGATCACTAATCAAGTGGTCGAATTACGAAGCGACTATGAGCTGGTTGACAAACAGGGGACTGATTATCTGACTTGGCAGGATGAAGATGAAGGAAAATAGGCAGGCGCACCCAGGATAAATGAGAATCATAAAGATTTTCTCTTTAGTAAGTGGGATGATCAAATCAAAGAAGCAGAAAAAGCGGCAGGAATAGTAGCTACGACAACAAGTATTCTCATTGACTGTATAAATGAGAATTTGCACAGAGCAAATTTAATCGCTGAAACTACTCTGGGATATTTACCAAAAAAACCAAAATTAGAGGAGGGTTGGAAGCAGAAAGCACAAGAAAAGGAAAAAGAAATCCAACTACTAAAAATATTAAATTGGGTATGTTACTGGACATATTTGGTAAAACTGCATAGTTAGTGGATGACTGTGAAATGTATCATAAATGCAGCTGAAAAGGTGGTGCCAGCACTCATTGATTCTATTTTCTCAGCCCAGCTCAAAGCAGAAGTTATCCAACCGACTCTCCTTAAACAAATGTTGAATACATGCAGCTTTAAAGACCAGATACAGAAATAGTTTAGTTTGGAATCTTATTTTTGCTTAAAAATTAGATTAGAAAAAGGGCAGTCATTTGAAAACCGCATCCTGATTTTTTGTAAATAAACTAGTATTAGATTTAGTTAGTAGTATTTAAACCCTTCTCATGCATTTAGAGAAGGGTCCAGAAATTTGTCAAAAACTTGTCCTCGGAACATGCACTTTTGTACCCTCTGAGGAGGTTTTGATGAATGAACAGATCAAGATTTATTAATGTTTGCATTTGATATCTCCTACTGCTGTTGCACTTCTGTACTCTTAGTAGATATTAGAACAAGGAGA